>JARFJA010000102.1:0-37305 GCA_036326145.1 Rhagophthalmus giganteus | reverse complement strand
ACCTCTACCGCTCCTGTAGATGTAGATCCTGTACGTCAGAAGAAGTCCAACAAGATCAAGTCACTCCTGTCGATCCTAAGAATAAGAATACTGAATGCCCTTCGCCTTTTCGCTTTGAGCTAACTTCATCAAGTAGTGATACAAAAATGCCATTGTGCAATACCGAAAATTCATTACCACCCATGCGCTTAACGATCCTAGACAAATCTAATTGCAATGAGAAAGTTTTATTATTAGATGAATTACAAAGTTTACGTTTACGATTGAAAAAGGCAAATCAAAAATGTAATTTTTTAAAAAAAATTCTTTAAGTTCCCATTTTTCTTGTTACAATCATAAAAATTTAATCACAGACATCATTTTAACAAAGCTAATTAAACCATTATTTTCCAAAATGATAAAGTAATTAATCAAAATGTATATTCAAAACCACAAACTAGAAAAATTTTAAAATTATAGTCTTTATAGATCGGTATCTGCCATTTTATTAAATATTTTCGGAATAAGGACCACGCACACTTTATATGGAAAAATAGGAACCACTTAAATCGATTTTTTTTTATATCAATCGACGCGTCTTAATGTAACGAATAATTATTATCATTGCGCCAAATCTCTAACTTCATTATTAAACCCGTTAATGAACAATTTATTGAAAAAATTTGGGCTTTAAATTATGTCGGAAGTTAATAAATCTGTCGCTCGTTATTTATGGAGGGGGTCGTGATAAATAAGTTTCTAAGAAACGACACAAATGACACAAATGTAAGTAGCAGGTAGAAAATAGTAAAATAGTGCTCATAAAGTATTATATTGTTCGGTTCCTTGTTGTAATTAAAAATTTTAAACCCGTATTCATATTGAATTGACGGTAGCATTTAAATTCTGAATTCAATCCTACTATTTTAGAGTCGTTAGAATAGAATTAGGAGGGTACCTACTGTAAGCGAGCTTAAAACCTGGAATAAAAGAATTGCCTAAAAACTAATAGTTTTGTTATTTTATTGTTATTATTGTTTATTGTTATATTGTTATTTTATTTTATCCAAACCTATAGGCCAGGGGGGGACAACCTGCGGCTCGCGAGCCACATGCGGCTCTTTGAAGGATTATTTGTTGCTCTCGATAAATGTACCCGAGTTCCATTTTCATTTTTATGCTTATTATATTTAATAAATATAATTTCTGTAAAAAAATTTTTTTAATACCTTTTTTGCATATCTTTTAAATACGTATTTAATTGCGGCTCGCGAAAAATTTCAAATTTTGAAAAATGGCTCGAACTATCAAGGAGCTTGACCACCCCTGCTATAGGCAATTTACGTCATCGATAAAAGGTTACTAGGTGATGACGTTTCACACAGTGCTGTCACCTCGTACCTCGTATTTCGACAGTTCTAATAAATTGTAGTCTTTCTTTAGACCATCTAATATATGCGCAAGTAAATCATCTATAGAATACGTCACTTTCCAAACTTTAAACCGAATTACAAATAATCAATCTAGTGACTTTTTATTGATGACGTGAATTGCCTATAGGTTTGGATAGACCGTAATTGTTATAACAGCGACAATTTTATGCGGAAGATTTCTTTTTTCAATATTTTTCAATATTAATGATTTATTGAATTATTTATTACATTACAAAATTATTTTAAAGTTACTTGACAGAGATCTCTAATGAGGATGATCACTACTACCCCCACTAAAATAAAATTAATAATTTGGAGTTACCTATAGATATTTTATGGTGAACATTTTTAATAGAGGTAGAAAAATAAACAGCTACAATAAATGTATTTTTGTCTTATATTGGATAATTTTATTATTTATTTATTTGAGTCACAATTTTGAATATATGAAGAATTATTTTTTTTTATTAATTTGTTATTCGTGAATGTGTTTTGTTTTTTATTTGAATTGTTTGTTATTGTTATTGTTATTAATATATTAATAGACTTTGTTTCTAATTATTAGCTCTAACAGCAACAGCAACTGAATTATAGCAGCAATTGCAAAAAGCAAGCTGATATAAATATCGACGCAGGCTTTCCAGAAGGACGTAACCCACAAAAAGTAAATTTTACCGAAGAACACATGTTGTGTTGTCGTGTAGCTATTAGAAGATACGTTTGGCGGAAATACAAATTGATTTTTCCGATGAAAAAAATCGAAATATTGTTACCATATTTTAACAGATTATGTCTTCATTTAATTCAATAATTCATTTTGATATAAAGTATGGGTTACGCCCTTTTGACAAAATGCCATCGATATTATCTTTTTATAGATAGATACAAATAATTTTTTAGTTTTATACACATTTTTAATGTGCACAAAACCAAGAATTTTTAAGCCATTTAAAGAATTATTTCAATCGTTTTAAATCTCAGGCCAGTTTAAGTAGGTAGGTACCGACCCGTCGTTGTTAAGTACCCCGCAATAAATAACAAAGTTGATTTATGAACTCAAACAAAAAATTTTTTTGCTCTCACGAAATTCTGATAAGAGCGTTAATTAAAGATTGCGGCTTTATTTATAAATTAACAAAATTGGCGCAATGATAATAATTATTCGTCACATTAAGACGCGTCGATTGATATAACAAAAAATCGATTTGAGTGGTTCCTAGTTTTCCATATAAAGTGTGCGTGGTCCTTTCTTGTTTACTTTAGGAAAAATACATTAATTGCAGTTTTAATAGGTGTAAAACGAAAATACAGTTTTATTTTTCAATTTTAAAAAGTTACACCAAATAGTCAAGTTCTAAACCGTACATAATAGATTTCATTAGTACTTGACGCAAGCGCCTTTAATTGTAAATTAAAATCTATTGCACAGACCTTATAAGCACGAAAACAATCAACGCAGGCGACGATTCGAACAAATACACTAAAATTTATGTGACTGGCGATGGGCGTCGGTGGCGCACCGTGACATTATTTAATTTGGAATTTTTAAAAACTGAACAAAAATTTCGATCCGTTCGGACTAACGGGGGGCGGGGGGGCTTAGATTGACGGAGTTGTAGTGTATATTTTCTTGCAAATAGATTCGGGAACGGTCATGTCAATTGTAAAATTCTTCTCGTTTTTTTTTTTAGAAAAATGAAGCCAACGTTCGTGTGCTTATCGATAATTGTGGCGATTGCGTTCGTTCGCGTGGAGGCCGTTTGCAACCTGAAACCTTATTGTAACGTATGCGAAACGCTCCTTTAAAATTTTAAAAAGGTTTTTAAAAATTTTTGTTTTTCCCCGGGATTTAAAATTTGGGATTTCTTTGGAATGCATTTTTTAAAATAAATTTTTGTTTTTAAACCTTTCCTTTTTCAAATTTTTCATTTTTGTTCAAATTTTTTTAAAAAAATTTAAAAATTGGGAAATTTTTTAAACATTAAAAATTATTTTAAAATTTTTTTAAAAAATTTAATTTTTTAAATTTTTTCCCAATTTTTTAAAAAAAATTGAAAATTTAATTTTAAAAAAAATTTTTACTTTTTCTCAATTTTTTTCAAAAAAAATTAAAAAGATTAATTAAAAAAAAATTAAAAAAAAAAAATTTAAAAAATATATTAAAAAACTTTTAAAAAACAAATTTAAAATAATAATTAAAAATTTTAAATTTATTTCTAAAATTTGAAATTAACCCAAAAATTTCCCCAAAAAATTTTTAAAAACCAACTTTTATTTCTTAATTCGAAAATTTTAATTTTTTTTAAAAAGGTTTTTTTAAAAAAATTTTTTAAGTAGCCCAAGTTTTATGTTCTTGCTTAAAATTTTTAAAATTTAATGGATACTTATTGCTTTAAACCCTTTTTTTTTCATCAATAAATTTATTATTTTCAATTTCCAAATTAAAAACAAACCCGATTTTGCCGTTTTCAAACCCCTGGTGTTTTTCTTGGCCTTACCAATTCGAAAAACTTTGGTTTTTGGTAAAAAAAAGTATTCTTTAAAAATGGACAATTGCAATTATAACCAATATGAATTTAAATTTAATTTTCCAAATTATCTCCCCGGGTGTCCTAATCCTTTAAAATTAAAATTAAAAAGTTTATTAATTTTTATTTGCCGTAATTGATGTAATTAAAAAATCCTCCGGTTCGGCTTGGGACTTCGGGTCTCGTTGCAAGTTTAAGTTTAACGCCTTTTTCCTTTATTTTTTTTTTTTTAGGTTACAACTTTTTTGGAAGGTCGGTCCTGCCTAAATAACCGGCCCCCTTAATTATTTTCATTAATTTATTTTTAAATGAAATTTAAAATTCCCCAATACAAATAAATTAACCTTTTCTCAATTTTATTTGTATTTTTTCCAAAAATATGGTCCCCTCTTTTCTCCTCCCACTGACGTCGTTAAAAAATTTAAATCAGAACAAATAATAATAATAAAAAATTGGAAAAAAATTGAAAAGGAAAAAAAGAAAACCAACGAAAACCAAAATTAAAAGGCCCATAAAAACTAAGGCAAAAAAAAAGGGCATTCAAACAATGAGCCTTTAAAAATGTTCGAAAGTCCCAAAATAATAAATCCCAAGAACCTGAGACAATTCATTATTTAATTATTTTGGGATGCAACGACCCTTCTCACAACATTCGAGTATCAAAGAATCTAATTTTTCTCATCCAAACCCAATTTAAAAATTAATTTTTAATTTACCTTTTGTTTTGAAAACAAAGCGTTTTGAATTAATTTAAAGCTAAATTACTCTTTTTTCTAAATGTTTATGTTTTAAACCAAAATTTCAACATTTTGAATTAGCACATCGATTTATCATTAAATAAATTAAGAAAAACGACCCAACCCATTGAGTTTAACGTAACATTGGCTTGGGGACAGGGGACGTGAATACTAATAGCGCAATTCTTAACCCCTTGACTACGAAGATCAGCGTCATTTTTTCTTATGTAAAACTAATTCGTTCTAGAGCCAATTGTTGCGAGTTGTTTTTATGCAACAAAGACATTTCTATATGAGAAATTAATAATTCCCGCGGTTTGGGTTTTAACGTTAAAAATAATAAGGTTTGAAACTTTTTTTTCGAAAGTGGGATAAGATCGGGCCGGTGTTCGGCGTTTCCGAAGGGTTTATTTCGAAATGTTGAAAGAGAAGACCTTTTCCGAGTGTGTGTTATCTAAAGAAAATTTCCAAACGGGGTCCCTTTGCGTCCAAAATACTCCCCGGGAATTAACGGAAAAATGTTTATATAAAATTGTAGGGTTTCGAGGGGAATATGATGCTGCAATTTTAATTTGCTCATGCTTCAATCAAGCCCCGCTTTTCTTTGGCAAGGCTTTTACTCAACGCTTGTTCCCAGCTGTTTTCAGAACCTATTATTAGATTCCCCAATTTTAGAAAAAGCCACGAAAAGAGCGTTTAAAATTTGAGATTCGGCAGCGTGCCCAACACACGTATAAAGTTGTTCGACCCTTCCCAAAATAAAATAAAAAGCGCTAACAGTGGAAGTTTTGGCGTTTACGAGAGCAATTTTCCACCATTCACTTCAAGATAACTCTTCGTGGCAAATTCCCCAAACCCTTCGAAAACTTGTAGTTATGTTTGCAAGGCTTGCTAATAGCCGTAAATACTGATTCTCGTTTGTTAAACAAATCTTTGATTAGCCCCATTAGAAATAATGGGTAAATCCGGTATCGTACCCAAAACGGGAAGGAAACGTTATAATTCTCACAATTGGCGAAATGAGGGGGACCTCCGTAAAACATTTCGTCTTGGGAACTTACATCCCAAGAGCTGGAGCTCTTCAGCAAAACATAATTCTGTGCGTTACATCCTTGAAAAGTTGGGCCAATCACTTCCCATAATAATCCGCCCCGTTATTTAACGTTATATCAAGGTTGGTCCGGCGAATTTTTTTGAAATAATGAAATTGTGTCGATTTAAAGTTTACTGTGAAACGTTGCCTTACCGAAGAGAACATACTGGAAAAATCCATTTCGTTCATTTGAAACCCAGTTACAAAAATCCCGAGCCTTCCCGGAAAATGTTGATAAGTGTGGTCGGGGGACCCAGATGCAAGATTTTTTATTTCTCCGTGGCACTCCAAACCCGAATTTTCTAAATGGGAGGATTTCTGAACAACTTTCCTCTGGAAGCGGGTTAATACCTTTACCTGACTTTTTCTTGGAAAATTCCCCCAAATCCTTTAATTTGAATTACTTGTGAAGGATGACTAGGGGTAGGCTACCGGTCTCGTAGTTCGAACAGGGTCGGTCCGCCTTCACTTCCCAAAACATAAAATTCGACATTTCACCCCGAAAATGTGGGTGTTTAATGAAATGAAAAATCATATCTTGATTTTGTTAATTGAAACCATTAGAATAAAAGAATTCCGGTAGTGGGGACATTTTCAAGTTTAATCCAAAACTCGGGGAAAAGAGCCACGAACAATTCCTCTGGAGTTTATCCTAAATTTTCACAAAGATCATTTTCTGGCTTTTCAGTAAAATTGGAAGGAATAACTGAATATAATCGAAAACAGTCCTAAAGAGGAACAAGTTTATTCCAGTGAAAAATGCATTGCCATTTAAAAAAGCCTTCGGGCTTGCCTTGCAACTGAGGAAACTTAAAAAATGATGCATCATTGTCCCCTCAAACCCACAACTTTTTAACAAAATTTTTCTGTTAATTGCCGCCTAGGAGATTTTGGGTGGACTTTTCAAATGGGCCCCTGTTAATCCGTTTACTAACAACCTGGATCAATAACCTTTGGTCTTGCGTGTTGGTCCAATCCCCTCCCTTTTCTTTCGAATTACTAATGAGATTTTTTTGCTATGATAGCAACAGCCTGATTCAAATAGAAAAAACTAATTTTAAAGGAATAATGGTTTTTTAAATGAAATTCAACACATTTTATTGATTAAATTGAATAAAAATTTCATAGATATTATTGGTAAACCAAATTGTGGAAACACCAAATTCTCAAAAATGTGGGAAAATTTCCACAACCTCATTTCTCATTTTCGGAAAGAAGGATGGATAAAGACGAAAGCCAAAAAGGCGCAATGCGGTTGATTGCTTAAGAAAAATTTCCCAGCTTCACCCCTAAGAATTGCGCAATTGCGAACACCATAAATTTCGGGAAGGCTGGCTAGAATTTTTGCTTCAAAAGGCCCACGGTATAAAATTTTATAAACTTTGGAATCAAAACTGGCCTTGTTAAGTTCAAAATTTTGTGGGCAAGAAATTAAAGATAAGAAAACGCCATTTCTAAAACATTGGTTAAATTACAATGTTTTGGGAAAAGGACATCGCATTTTGGATAATGCATTATACCAGGCTTTTGAATTTTGGAAAAAAAGTGAACCAACAAAAATTGGGCAATTTCCCGGCATATCCTCTACTTAAGAAAAACATGGAAAAGGTGCAGTTTCCAAAACGGTATGAAGGAAAAATTCAGGCAAAAATGAAGTCCATTGACATCCCGAATGTTTTGAAAAACTACATTAAAAATTTTTTAAAAATGTTATAAAATTTTATTTTTGGAACAAATTTGCTTTTGTTATTCAAAAAATTTTTGCAAGAAAAAGCTCAAAGCCATCCCGTAAATAAAATTTTCAAAATTCATTGTGTTTAAATATGTGGGGAATGTAAACCTAAGACGCAAATTCCAACAGTGTTAATTAGCGAATTCGAATTTTTAAAGGGACTCGATTTTGACGTAATCCCAAGGCTTTGACCTTAAAAAATTAAAAAACAAAAATTCAATTAAATTATTTTGTTACGAAAAAAAAAACAAAGCCTTTCAAGAATTAAACAAAATTTTAAAGTCAAAAATGCCAAAAATTTGCATTTCCACTTAAAACCAAATAAAATTTTATTATATAAGTAATAAAAATATATTTAAATAAGTTAACGGTAAATAAATAAATATTTAATAGTCAAAGCAATTGGGCCGCAACGATTTTTTAGATTTCGGGGCATTTACTGTTTTAATGGAATGGGGCAAGGGGTTTTTGGCATTAAAACTCCCGCCGGATTGGGTCCCTTTGACGTTAAAGGAAACGGCCAAAAACTTTTTGAACGCATTTTACCGGGCGTCGGTTTTGGACGTTTCCCGCGGCATATGCGGACGACCCAATTACGACCCTTTCGGGCCCACGACCCCGTCGGTCAAATGCGTAACCCATGGGCACGACCCAACGTCGGTAGCGATCCATTGGCAACCCATTTACCAACTTAAAACGGAACATAAAAGGGAGGGGGCCGGAAAAATTTAACTACTATATAATATGTCAAATGCAAGTTGCGGCCGCGAAGGCGCGGTTTTTCGACGATTTCGGGGTCGATTTACTCCGTTTATAACTGGAGATCGGGGCGATTTTCGACGGGGGTCGGTTTTTCGGCAAGTTAAAGGACATCCCGCCGGAGTGGGTCGGGTCCCGTTTCGACGTTCGAAAGGGAAACGCGCAAAAAAACGATTCTTTCGGACGATTTTCGACCGTCCGTCGTCGTGTTTCGTTTGACGTTTCTCTCGATCGCGCGACTCATCGTCGCGAGCGACCCAACGTCGCGTGCGACCTAACGTCGCGTAGCGACCCATCGTCGCGTAGCGACCCATCCCCAAAATTGTCGCGCAGCGATTTCAGACTCGCAAAGCGAGTCAAAGGAGGGACGCGGCGGCCGGAGGCCGCCAAGGCCCGACTGGTAATATATAATATGTCCAGAGTTCTGGGATCATTCGATGAGTAAACTAAGCACAATAAAAAACTATTTTAGATAAAAGCTTTCTGGTTTGGGCGCACAATGTTTTCACCAAACAAAGACTCCAAATAAAAAACAAACGGGGCGCCACAAAGATAACCTAGTCACCAAAGGTAAAAACCATAAAATCTTGATCATCTTAATCTTGTTGGTGATTTGTAAAATTTTGTAAAAAATATTTCTTCCGGTTGTTTGAATATTTAAGATTATTCGTTTTAACTTTAGGTGGCGATAGGCCGATTAGTTCTTTACTTATCGTTAAGAAATTATATCAAAATTTACAACGTAGAACTCGCCGCAAAGTAACCACCGCTAACCTAACAAAACCGCTGACGGTATGCACGGTGGCGTGACACCTTAAAGGAACTAGTTCTACCCATCGATGTTCACAATTAGAATAAATAACCGAATGTGATTTTACTTACTTGTTTAGTTGTATACTACTGCATTTATAACGTGTAGAAATATTACTATTAATCGCGTAGACGCGATGGTGCACAATTCCAAAATAGATTGATATATTTTTTAGTTAAAATTTTGGATTAAAGCATAAACATGTTGGAAAAAATTACGAATATTTTACGCTTTAAATTAACGCTTCAAAACGTCTTTATCTTCACTTTTCCAATAAGGATCAAACAAAGACGTCTCGACGACGTTCTTTAACGACGTCAAATGTTCGTCGTGGCGTACGTCGCTTATTGGGTCCACGACGTCGTCGACGAATAATTGACGACATTATGACGGCAGAGTGCCGCCTGGGTGGTATACAACTAAACAAGTAAGGAAACCCGCATCGAGTTATTTATTCTAATTGTGTACGTCGATGGGTAGAACTAGTTCCTTTAAGGTGTCACGCCACTGTGCACACCGATCGCGCTTTGGTTTACCGTCAGCGGTTTTGTTAGGTTAATGGTTTTACTTTGCGGCGAGTTCTACGTTGTAAATTTTGATTTAATTTCTTAACGATAAGTAACCTAAAGTTAAAATGAATAATTTTAAATATTTAAACAACCGGAAGAAATATTTTTTACAATAATTTTACAAATCACGGCTCAACAAGAAACGGACAAATTCTACTTATTTTTATAGATTTTAACCTGTAGGAGACTAGGTTGTCTTTGTGGCGCGAGCGACCCCCGTTTCATTATTAATTTATTTAGACGTCTTTTGTTTGCGCGAAATTTTACATTGTGCGACTCATACGACCAGAAAGCTTTTATTTAAAATAGTTGTTTTTATTGTGCTTAGTTTAGGCTCTATCGAATGATCCCAGAGCTCGTGGACATATTATAAAGGGTGGGCCATCTATTGGTTTCTTTTTGAAATTGTTACTAAAACTACACCGTTCAATATTTTTCAATGATTGTTGCTTTATCGAAGAGAGTACACCTTCCGATTATTTATGGAAAACAATTTCATTCGAATGGCTGCCGCGGCCGGCATGGCAGTAGCCCCATCCTGTTAACCCAATTTTGTAGCACATTGTCGATTGTTTGTGGCTCTATTTCGCGAATAGCGCGATGGATGTTTTCCTTAAGTGCGTCAATTGTTTGTGGATCGTTGGAGTAACAACGGTCCTTAACAATTCCCCATAAGAAAAAGCCCAACGGCGTCAAATCGCAGCTGCGCGATGGCCAATTAACGTCTCCAAAACGGCCGATAGCACGGTTACCGAACTTAGTGCGCAAAAGATCGATCGTTCGACGGCTGGTGTGGCACGTTGCGCCATCCTTCTGGAACCAAAGCCCGTCTAAGTCTAAATCGTTCAATTGCGGCCACAAAAAATCAGTTATCGTGTCTCTGTAGCGCACTCCGTTCACCCTAACGCTGTTGCCTGCTTCAGTTTGAAAGAAGTAGGGACCACTCCAAAACCCACACCAAACAGTTACTCTTTGAGGATGCATTGGCTTCTCAATGACTACGTGTGGATTTTTGGAACCCCAAATCCTACAGTTTCGCTTGTTGACATAACCTCCGAGATGAAAATGGGCTTCGTCCGAATAGATGATTTTGCGACCAAAATCGACGTCATTTTCCAACTCGTTTACAGCCCACCCAGAGAAGCGATAACGAAGCGGATGGTCATTGTGCTTCAACTCTTGAGTGAGTTGCACCTTGTAAGCAAATAATCCGAGGTTTTTATGCAATATTCTACTCAGGGAAGTGCGACTGATGTTCAGTTGTTGAGCTCTGTGACGAGTTGACATTCTTGGGTTTTCACGCACACTTTGGGCAACAAGCATGCCAGTTGCACGAACTTTCTTTATGAATTTGCTTACACCGGCCGCCGAAGGGGCTTCGTTTCGACCAAAAATTCCTCTCAACTTTCGCACAGTTTCTGCAACACAACACTCACTTCGGAAATAATTTTTCAATATTTCCCAGCGTTGTTCGAGCGTAAAACGATCCATTTCTTACAGCGGAGGTTCGACACTACATATCTATCAATATCAAGCGCGTCAGTGTTGCAAACTGTCGAAATAACACGCACTTCAAAAAGAAACCGACAGATGGCCCACCCTTTATATCTTATATTATATTTACCGCTTACATCTTATCTTAAATATATTATTGTATTACTCGTATTTACTCGTTATTTGGTTATTAAGTAGGTAAATCCAAATAATTTTGTGTTCATTCTTTGACATATTAAAATACTTTGTTTAATATCTTAGATTTAGGTTCTTTGTTTGTACCTTCATTTTCTTAATGAAATAATAATTATATTGAATGTATTTGTATTTTTTTCACTTTTAGATGCGTCATTAGTGTCTTGGGATTACGTCAAATCGACGTCCCATTTAAGGAAATTAGACGTCAAGCAGACGTCTCAAGTAACGTATTAGATTGGTCATAATTCGACGTCGTTGGGCTGTGACATTAACCCGTCGTATTGACGTCATTTACGACGTCCCCATTGGTCCCCAAATGGCCAATAATTGACGACTATATAACGACAGCGTGCCGCCTGTGTAAATCGTAATAAACATTAATCGAACTCCAATTAATGTTTTGGCGAAACGTTAATTTGCCACAACTTTTGTTTTCGACGTAAATAAGTTGAATTGAATATTAATTTTGATGTTGTTTCTCGCGCAACGAGTATTTTTAACATGGGTAATTTCGAATAAGTTTTGTTACTTTTTGCTTCTCCGAAATTTTTCGATACTAACATTAAGCAGATAACGATCGAGGAGGGCCGCTTATTTTCAGTTACAAACCAAGTGGTCGCGAAACCAACTTAGTTTATGTAGCTGTAATTCGTTGTGTTTGCCAGGCTGTGTCCGTCCTTGACGTTTAGTATTGTTATAAATGTCAAATCGTGTCGCCCTAGATATCGTCAGACTTAATATTTTTTTCTATTTAAGGGCCAGTTTTATAATTAGTACGTTAGATCAGTTAGTCCTGGAATAACTTTCACGGAAACCATTGTGTCAAAGATACGTTTCCATAGCAGTTATTGCAGGAATAACATATTCTGCAGTATAAATCATGTTTGTAAAACCGGGCCTAAGTGGAGTAGTAATTCGATTTATAACGATCTAAAAATAACAAAAGAACCTCGCCATTTTCCTAAAACGTGTTGAAACCTAACGGCTAACAGCGCCACCAACACGAAAAAGCCGCGATTCTGCGATTCTTTATATATCTTTGATAAACTCGAATTGTCTCGGGGCTACCCCCGTCCCGCCCCTTCGTCGCCAACAAAAATACTAATCAAAGGTATCCGATAACTCCATCGCTCCACGGCAACTTCTGCTTAACTTACGCGCTTATATCGAATTTCAATTTCAATTTCAACCGTAAATTGTAATTTTAAACTCGCGTCAGAATAAACGTTAAAATAAGATCGATATCCTAAATAACGTACATGTAATAAATACCCTAGCCACCTACGCGAAATCCAATTAGTTTGATTTCCATTGTTGGACGAAGATAACATCGAAACATCGTCAGGTAATTTCGTGCGATTTAAAACAAACATCCGCGATAAAAATTCAATTTCTATTTAACGACGCCAAAAGCGACTTTTCATTGTTCGCACGAACAAGAACAGCGGGACGCCCCACAGTGGAGTATATGATATGAGAAGTTGGCCAAAAGTCGTATTTCTTAAATCAATTATATAATGTAGCTTAGAATCTCCCAGAATAAATAAGACTCTGGGCCGTCTATCTGCACCATTTTCTTGTCGTCAGTCCAACTATAGAAGGGTCTAGATCATTTGTAATTTGTCTGTAACTCCGGCTTACAGGTAACTTTGTCAAAGCTCTACAAAACCGTTTGTATTATTTTCAAAATATTAGTGTATTAGAGAGTTTTTGTGAAATTTTCGAAGAAGGTATGTATATAATTTAGTAGAATATATGACATCTTATATCGAAAGATACGTATATATTTTTTGTTTTAAATTAAACATAAAAAATAATTTCTTTTTCGATTACTTTTAATAATCACCGGTCATTTAGTTATACTTCCAAGCTTTGCCAAGCAACAAAAGTTGTTTAATATGAAATGTCAATTATGTAGCTGTAATAATTAACTTTTTTTTTTTACCAAAGTACACCCATTAAATTTTTATTATTTTTTTAAATAAGGTCTACGTGTTAATGTATGTATTTTTCAAATATTTCTATAGTCAATAAAATTGCTGTTTTGTTCACAGAAACATTTACCAATATGAAATGGAAGGCTTTGTTTGATATAATAAAGGAATCCGGTCGTACCAAGTTTCAAATTCCTAATTGTTTCAATTTATTTCATTAGTTGTTTATAAGTTTATTGTAATGTAGCAACAAATTTGATTTCAAAAATTTTCGTTTTTTTTCAAATTTTATAAAATCCGAGTTAAAATAGCTTTAAATGATTACTTGGATATAGTAGAGATACAAAAACGCATAAAATAGTTTTGGCCAACTTTTTGTGTTAAATACCCCACTGTGCGCCCCGATAATGCATAATATCGGATATGACGTTTTCATTCGGATTTTCGTCCGACCGACCGCGTCACGCGACGCGTCCTCCTTGCGAACAATTTCATTTTATTTTTAGCTCGCAAAGGGGTCAATTTGCAGTTTCCCCGTTTACTTATTTATCAAGTCGAGTTCTAAATTGGAGGGTAGCTTATTTTTCGTCCGTTGCTGTCGGTTTTTTTTTCTTCTTTACGGTGGCGATCATTGCTTTAATTCAAGACGTCCGGGTTGATAAATGACGAGTCGCCACTTATGCTCGGTCCTAATTTTCAAACGAAACGAAAAATCAAAGTAACGCGATCGGCACGTTTGCAAAAATTCCAACGACACGGTTGCGTTTAACGTTTTTCTAATTTAACACCGATCCAGTTTTGGTTGGGTCCATTTCCATGGAGTGCGACTTTTGCGAAACAAAACAAAAATTACGCCATCATTTTGTACAAGTTTTGCACAGTTTTGTGCGACCTTTAGTTTTTTTTGTACCCTTCCAAATAGTCGGCTATCGCAGATTGAAATTTCGCACTCCGGGGAAATGCTGGAGTGCAAAAGTTAAAATTGTCGTTTTTTTTTCTTGTAATTTTGTACAGTTTTGTACAACCCTTAAAAAAATTTTGTACCCTCCCGGAAATGCGTGAAAATGACCGCCAAAGTTCGCACTCTCGTTGTATTTTAGAATGCTCAAAATGTATAGCCTTAAAAAACATTTTAAGAAGACAAATGTCCTTGTTTTTATATAAAAAATGACTTATATTTTGTATTTGTTTAAATAATGTTAAACAAATATTATTCCTTCCAGATTTGTGGTTTCTTGAATTGTTGATAAAATTAACAGATGAAATTTATATGTAATAAATAAATTCAAATTCAAACAACATATATTTATTAGCATTTCAAAAAACAGGTATAAAAATATATTTTTTAAATATGATATATAAAAATATTGCGTAGTGCACTAATTCACAATTTTATAACAGTATATACACCGTGTCCAAGATAAGAATGCACAGCATGGGGATCTTGAAAACGGTAGAAGATACAGGGTGGCTTAAATTAGAAAAAAGTTGCGCTATTTAGAGTATGTTCACGTGCTGGTCGCAAAAGTTCGTTATTGTTTATCGTTTTCAAAATTCTCAAAAAAATGTGATTTTTTGGATTTTCGTTTCTTTTCATTTTTTTATTTATTTTAAATGATATTAAAAAATTATCGGCACTTTTTCGTTGCCACTTTTTAAGCTCTTCAAAATGGCGTGTTCAAATTTTTAATCCGACGTTTCGTATCCGAGAACCCATCGTCAACTTTATTTTTTTATATGGCCACAAACAAAGAGACACCCTGTATTCGGTAGCATTATTCATTACAAATTCAACGATGTATCACACATTATGGCTTTGAAGCCAAAAAAGGGGAAAAACAATAACCAACAATGGCATTTTCAACCGGCGTAACAAACATTATTGGGCAACAGACAATCTTCATTTAATAAAAGAAACAAGGCATCAACATCGATTTGGATTTAATCTGTGGGTAGGCATTTTGGGTGGAAGAATAATAGGACCTTTTATTTATCACAACAATTTAAATTCCGAACGATATCTCGACCTACTGCAGACTGATTTGGAGAATGCCTTGGACGAATTACCATTACTTATAGTTAACAACTGCTGGCTTCGGCAAGATGGTGCCCCAGCGCATAATTCAAGAACTGTGCGGGAATATGTGTCCCAAAGTTTTCCTGAAAAATGCATTGGAACTCGCTGTGAAGTAGCCTGGCCAGCCCGATCATCTGACTTTTTTCCTGTGGGGTTATTTAAAAAACCAAGTGTATGACGCCACTTTTGAAAATGAAGAACAGTTATTGGCATTGGTTTTAGCAGCAGTTAATACAATCACACCTGAAATGTTAGACCATATTTAGAATTCTTCTGTAGACAGAGCATACTTGTGTCTAGAAAATAATGGCAACCTATTTGAGCAATTATTATAATTTTTTGACATTTTGTTTCTGTTATTGTACCAGCGCCTACTAATTTAAAAATTAAAAAACCTTATAACTCACGTTTTTCCCCTTTTTTGGCTTCAAAGCCATAATGTGTGATACATCGTTGAATTTGTAATGAATAATGCTACCGAATACAGGGTGTCTCTTTGTTTGTGGCCATATAAAAAAATAAAGTCGATGATGGGCTCTCGGATACGAAACGTCGGATTAAAAATCTGAACACGCCATTTTGTAGAGCTTAAAAAGTGGCAATGAGAAAGTGCCGGTAGTTTTTTAATATCATTTAAAATAAATAAAAAAATGAAAAGAAACGAAAATCCACAAAATCACATTTTTTTGAGAATTTTGAAAACGATAAACAATAATGAACTTTTACGACCAGCATGTGAACATACTCTAAATAGTGCAACTTTTTTCTAATTTAAGCCACCCTGTATCTTCTACCGTTCTACCGTTAGATCCCCATGCTGTGCATTCTTATCTTGGACACGGTGTATAAAAAGGCCGTAGCTAAAACGCCGTGAACAAAAACGCCGTTAGTTTCAAAGGTCAAATTAAATTGAACCTATTATTATAAGCATTACTATATAGCAGTAATAGGTATCTACTTATCTGTATTTGTATATAAATCGAAATCAGTGAATTCCAGAATTTCAACAAACAGTGAGATGCGAAAATTTATTGTTAACAGATACCTGCTTACTTTTAAAGTACATAAGCATAAGCATAGTATAAATTCAGATTACTTATTATTATATTTGGCACATGCTAGATATAATATAATATCTATATGCTACATTTACGCGATACATGGTTGGGATAAAATAATGTTAAAAGTACTTTTTGTCTTTATACAAACTTTGTTAGTTGTAAACGTTCTTATGATGAGAGAAAATGAAGAATTGAAAATAACGAGCATAGAAAGAAGTTGTCTGGTTTTATACAACGATTTAAATGATTAAAATATTATTCATAACGCACATTGTATATTTATAATTATATAGCGTGTGCCAAATATAACAATAATTAATCTGAATTTATACTAGGCTTACTTTAAAAGTAAGCAGGTATCTGTTAAGAATAAATTTTCGAATCTCACTGTTTGTTGAAATTCTGGAATTCACTGATTTCGATTTACATACAAATATAGTTAAATAGATACCTATTACTGCTATATACTAATGTTTATAATAATAGTTTCAATTTAATTTGACTTTTGAAACTGACGATATTTTTGTTCACGGCGTCTTTGTCGATGGCCTTTTGACGTGATTCCACATTACATATGTATATACAGGGTTAGTTAAAAGTATGGAGACGGCGATTTATTGTCGTTAATATTCATTTTAGGAAATTATGTTCAATACAAAAGTTTGTTATGAAATTATTATCTACATTTGAGAATACTTGAATTTTTTTTTTCCTCAATTGTTTTTAAGTTACGACGTCATCGATATTTTTTTGAAATGACAACCTACATTTCTGATTATCGATTTCGATAGTACAATCTATTCTCTTTTCAACGGTATACAATTTTCAATTATGTTACATTTGAAAAAAATTGAGAAAAAGTGCCTTAAAGTTCAATTATTAAAGATCCATTAAATTAGCAGAATTAATTAACACGGTAACTAGACTCATTTATTTGCAATCGACTTATCAGTCACAATCTTACCATTAAAAACAAATTAATAACTAACTACATTAAAGTAAGTGTTCAAATTGTTGTCCATTTCTAATTTGACAATGACCCAATCGATTTACAAAACCCCGAATAGAATTTTGTAAATATTCTCGGGGAATTTCTTCTATCGTTCTGGTAATTCGGATTTTTAAATCTTCGACATTGTTGGGCTTATCTTTGTAAACCTTGTTTTTTACGTATCCCCAAAGAAAAAAATCTAAAGGGCTTAAATCAGGCGAACGAGCCGGCCATTCAATAGTTCCTCGTCTCCCAATCCATCTGTTTGGAAAGACGTTCTCCAAATATTGACGAACATTTACACCATAATGTGGTGGGGCGCCATCTTGCTGGAACCAGATACTGTTATTGGGAAGGTGTTCATTGTTTTCATCTGGATACGGCATAGCACAAGCAGGTATAATTTCATTTTGCAATACAGAGCCGAAGTTAAATTGCCATTGATGACAAAGGGACCGATAATATGACCCCCTAGAATGCCAACCCAAACATTAACCTTTTGGGGGTACTGCGTATGGTGCTCCATAAACCAAAAAGGATTTTCCGATGACCAATATCTGCAATTATGTCTGTTTACTTCACCGGTAAGACAAAAGGTAGCTTCGTCGGAGAAAAGAATATTGTTGACGAAATTTGCATTATTATTGCAAATATTTGACATTTCTTCACAAAATTGTAGTCTCCTATCAAAATCGTCTTCCCTCGACTCGTGTAGAAATTGTACTTTATAAGGTTTATACTTTTCACTTTTTAAAATTGAAACGACGATGACTGTGAAATATTGTGATTGGCCGCTAATTGATTGGTCGATAAATGGGAATCTTCAGATACGGCCAATAGAACATTCAGTTTTTTATCATCGCTCGTCACCGTTCTAGGTCTACCACTCCTTGGCAAATCTTTAACACTACCGGTTTGTTCAAGGCGTTTTAAGGTTTTACCAACAACGGATTTAGAAATTGGATTTCTGTTTGGATGCATGTCATTAAATAAATTACAAACGTCTTGTAAACTTCTGCGTCTATTTCCATAAGTATTTCAATTCTTTCACGTTCACTTAAACTCGCCATTGCTAATATTAACAGCAACAAATTACACAATTGGAATATGTCAACTATTTGACATAAACAATAACCTTTTTAGGCACTTTTTCTCAATTTTTTTCAAATGTAACATAATTGAAAATTGTATACCGTTGAAAAGAGAATAGAATGTACTATCGAAATCAATAACATTTCAAAAAAATATCGATGACGTCGTAACTTAAAAACAATTGAGGAAAAAAAAATTCAAGTATTCTCAAACGTAGATAATAATTTCATAACAAACTTTTGTATTGAACATAATTTCCTAAAATGAATATTAACGACAATAAATCGCCGTCTCCATACTTTTAACTAACCCTGTATATATACTCACTCAAAAAATTATTGTACATAATATCAATGAACACCAGTTATTGACTTTTTGATCATTGATACAATGAAAAGTTCATTAATACTACTAATAGATGTTCATTTTTTAATTTACATGTTCGTAGTCCCAATGTTATTATGTTCATTAGAAACTGATGAACATATTTCATAATTTAATGGATATCTTGATTGCTTTAACGACTCTTTTTCATCAATCCAATCATTACTTGATTGTATCTACGAATTTCTACATTAACATCATAACTTAAAGTTTATAAATTTAAAACGTCACATTAATGTAAGGTCGGTTTGAAATAATAACTACATTTACCGTATCTATGGCTAAGTTCACTAATATACAGTACAAATACAGTTGATTATGTATTTTTTTAATTCTATATGTAGAATAATCTAGGAATATTAACGGCTTCGCAGAAACAGGATAAATTCAAGACAGTCCGGTTTGAAAAATGAAACTA
The DNA here is from genome assembly GCA_036326145.1 of Rhagophthalmus giganteus. NCBI lineage: Eukaryota > Metazoa > Arthropoda > Insecta > Coleoptera > Rhagophthalmidae > Rhagophthalmus > Rhagophthalmus giganteus. The sequence goes on along the minus strand of JARFJA010000102.1, from coordinate 18,015 downwards.
AATAATTGCAAAAAAAATTATCACGACGTTTACATTAATATTTATATTAGAACTGTTATAGAAAAATATTTCTAAAAACGGTCTGTGTGTGTTATTACATATCAAATTCCAGAGAAACGTGTACAAATCGATTTTTTTCACCGGAAAAATCGATTTGTATTTCCTACAATCGACAACATTGAACAATAAAGAACTAAAAATCGAATTTTATATGTAGGTATATTCGAGCGATAATTAATTGAAACATTACAAAAAATAAATTTGCTATAGAAACAATATACATAAACATTGTCCTATTTACAATGTGAAATAGTAACTGTACTCTTTTAATATAAATAGAAGTGTACATTGTAACAATGCAAGAATATTCCTTTATTTAATGAACAAATTCATCGATACAATAAACAAACTTTGCATTTCAGTGAAATAATTTATTGAATTTATGTAAGAATATCGATAAAACTAATAAACACAGTTATTATCACTATAAATCAAAATTCATATTATCTATATACTAATTTATTAAAAAAAAGAAAGCTTGTTCATTGGAGCAAACAAATTATTCATTAACGTAATGAACTGCATTCGATGTAGCAATGTCTAACGTCATTACACTAATAAACGTTCATTGGGTAATGATTTCGAACATCAAGGCATCTTTGGACATACGTTGTAATGATGGAATCGTACTTCGGACGAACATTAATCAACGCCAGTTCTTAATATAACGATTTTTTATTGTATTTACGTACTTTTTTGGTTAAGTGCTGTTATAAAATTGTGAATTTAGTACACTACGCAATATTTTTATATATCATATTTAAAAAATGTATTTTTATACCTGTTTTTTGAAATTCTAATAAATATATGTTATTTGAATTTCAATTTATTTATTACATATAAATTTCATCTGTTAATTTTATCGACAATTCAAGAAACCACAAGTCTGGAAGGAATAATATTTGTTTAACATTATTTAAACAAATACAAAATATAAGTCATTTTTTATATAAAAACAAAGGCATTTATCTTCTTAAAATGTTTTTTTAAGTACGAGCTTTGGCGGTCATTTTCACGCACTTCCGGGAGGGTAAAAATTTTTTTAAAGGTTGTACAAAACTGTACAAAATGAGTTCTTACTATTACAAGAAAAAAAACCGACATTTTTAACTTTTGCACTCCGGCATTTCCCCGGAGTGCGAAATTTCAATCTGCGATAGCCGACTATTCGGAAGGGCACAAAAAAAAACTAAAGGTTGTACAAAACTTGTACAAAATGATGGCATAATTTTTGTTTTGTTTTGCAAAAGTCGCACTCCAGGGAAATGGACCTGTTTTGGTTCGATACAATTAATTGCCTATTTTCGATCTGAAACGATATCGTAACGTAATTTGGCGTGCCGAAGATAAAATTGATTTCTCGAATAAATAGTTCGGCGTGGGCTCCCCCTTCGTTCTGATTGCGTAATCCGCAAGGGACCAGATAAGGAAATTTCGATATTTCACGAAAACTCTCCTTTGCCAGTTAATTTCGAATAACGATTCGGCGCAGGTAAACTAGACGTCTCGCGAAAATATGAAAATGTTTCACGTCAAATTTTTCGACGAGAAAGAGGTCAACACACATCTCGAGGAGCTGCATTCTAAAGCTGTAGGCGAAGAGCTTTTGTTGCCAAGCAACCCGAGCATTTCAAGACAATATCGTCGTTGACGTGTGTATGGGGTCGTTTGAAAAATACCTCGTTATTTCAAACGTTCCCTGCGCTAATTTTTATGCACGTTTTTATTTATTTTTTTTTTAAAAAGTTTCATCTAGGTGCTCGTGGAACGTCCGAGACGCTTAGTTCATTTAAAATGCGCGGCATTCGATCGGGACGAATTGGTGTTTTTTGTAAAATTGAAAATGAAAATAAACAAGTGCCTAACCTCAGTCGCTTGGATTGCTTTTATTAAACATCGAGTGATTGGGATCGTGCATTAACGATTAAAGGACTTACAAAAGAACAGGTTGTGTTTGTTTGGGTTTACCTGCACGGTTTTCACGCGTTAACTCGGCCATACGTTATCCTGGCTCGCGTTTTTTGTCACATTCAAATTATCTATCTACTTGACGATTTGATCCCGATCCGCCTGTCTTACGCCAAAAACGTCATTTAAAACGCGAGACAGAACGTGCGCACCCAAACGATCGATTTGTCGAATCGAAAATTTTTATTATCCACACCTCGTGCACAATCTAACGCCCGTAAATCTAAACGCGATAAATTTTCTAAGCGGCCCGCGCGACGATTTAGAACCGGCACATAATAGACACAAAAGACGCTCGGATAACACTAAAAATAAGACGGTATATCGACCCTCCGGGTTTCCCGCAGAATAACACGTCCGCATAGATAAGCCAGTAAAAAACGTGTTCCGCGTGATTTTCCGTAGATTTTAATCCCGAATCAATTGCGGTTCGACAACGAACATCCATCTGTTATTGGAACGTCGACAAACGCGCAATTCACGAAACAATTAAAACCAAATTTGCGGGAACGGGTTTCGCGAGAGCTTTCGCTAATTCAAATTCCGCGTTCCGAAATCCGAGGGCGCACGAGAGTGAAGTTTACGCCGCGAAATTAAGGCCGAAAACAAATGACCGCGCGCGCGCACTTACCGTTCCGAAATTGAAAGTTAAGATTATTTACTGCAATCTTGTGGAAAAGCCCCAGAAGTGAACATCTCGCGAACCTTTCCATCTCGAGCGTGGTTTCCAAGATTAAAATCGAGATTCGCTCGACGTTAAGTGGATTCTTTAAAGGACCACGCACACTTTATACGGAAAAATAGGAACCGCTCAAATCGATTTTTCTTCACATCAATCGACGCGTCTTAATGTGACGAATGATTATTATCGTTGCGCCAATTTTGTTAATTTATAAATAAAGCCGCAATCTTTGATTAACGCTCTTATGGGAATTTCGTGAGAGCAAAAGAGAACCTGCTAAAATCAAATTTGTTTGAGTTCATAAATCGACTTTGTTATTTATTGCGGGGTACTTAACAACGACGGGTCGATATAAATAATTCTTTAAATGGCTTAAAAATTCTTGGCTTTGTGCACATTAAAAGTGTGTACAAAACTAAGAGATTATTTGTACCTATCTATAAAAAGATAATATCGATGGCATTTTGTCAAAAGGGCGTAACCCATACTTTCTATTAAAATGAATTATTGAATTAAATGAAGACATAATCCGTTAAAATCTGGTAACAATATTTCGATTTTTTTCACCGGAAAAATCAATTTGTATTTCCGCCAAACGCATCTTCTTCTTATAGCTGCACGACGACGCAACATGTGTTCTCCGGTAAAATTTACTTTTTGTGGGTCACGCCCTTCTGGAAAACCTACGTCGATATTTACATCGGCTTGCTTTTTACAATTGCCGTTATAATACAGTTGCTGTTGCTGTTAGAGCTAATAATTAGAGATAAAGTCTATTAATATATTAATAACATTAACAAACAATTCAAATAAAAAACAAAACATATTCACGAATAACAAATCAATTAAAAAAAATAATTCTTCATATATATATTTTTTTTTTACCTTATTTTTCTAAAGTTACTAGAGTTGGAACTAATAATGAACAGTCATGTATAGATAATGCTTATATAAAGTCTGACCTAAAGATTGAGTCTCTGAAACTAAATTATGATTTAACGGACGATTATCCATTGTTACTAAGTATCAATAAAAATCCTATAGTTAATAGAATATCGGATTACGAGGTTTTTAACAGAGCTTTATTTTTTGAACTTTGCGATAAGACTAAACGGGAAGAGATACTAAATCTTATTGATGCCGATGTTGCTTGTAATGAATTTATAGGCAAAGTTATTAATATAGTTAAATCATCGTCACATATTAAAAAAACCTATAAAAAGGCAAAAAAATCATGGATTACCCCAGCTATAATTAATTTCACCAAAACTAAAGAAAAGTTGTACAAAAAAATAGAAGAAAGATATCCGTAATATACGTGCAAAAAATAAATACAAAATATACAATGATAAATTGAAAAAGGTAATAAAAGAGGCTAAGAGCAATTTTGAAAAAAGTCATATCGATGCTTATAAAAATGATGTCAAAAAGCTATGGCGTTATGTAAATGGCAAGATTGGAAAAGGCAAAAAAACTAATGTGCACGTGGAAGAAATGAAAGATAGTCAAACAAATTGTACTATAAGGGATGAAAAAGAAATTGCAGACCACTTCGATAGTTTCTTTTGTAAAGTTGGAAGTAACTTGGCTTCTAAAATTAAAAGTAATGATAATATTGTTGCAAGTAAGATAAATTTTATGCAAGAATCTATGTTTATAAACTTGACTAATGTGGAAGAAGTAGCCAAGATTATTTCTAAGCTAAAGAACAAAGCGGGAGGTGTTGATAATGTACACACTTATTTAATCAAATTGATGTACTGTACTAGTTCATATTATTAATCTAAGTATAGTTAGTGGTTTTTGTCCAAGACATTTTAAACTAGCCGAAATAGTACCAATATTTAAGCAGGGTGATAAAAAGCTTGCAACTAATTATAGTCCAATTTCTTTAATTTCAAATTTTGCAAAAATTTTTGAGAAAATTTTGCATTCAAGGATGTTAAGTTTTTTAAACAAGCAAAACATTTTATCACAAAATCAGTTTGGTTTCAAAAGAGGAACTGGTACTAAAGATTCATTAGCTTTTGTTACTAATAAAATTTATGATTGTCTGGATAAGGGCCGACTAAATGCTGCGGTTTTTCGGGACCTTGCTAAAGCATTCGATACCGTTAATCACAAAATATTACTACACAAGTTAAATAAGTATGGTATACGTGGAATTGCATTGGAATTAATTAAAAGTTATTTAACAGGTAGGAAACAATGTGTTAAAATCAATAATAAAATCAAAAGTAGTTTTGAACCTGTTGAAATGGGGGTTCCACAAGGTACCATATTAGGTCCACTCCTGTTTATTATGTATATTAATGATATTTTTTTGGAATGTTCTATGAACTGCGATATAGTATCGTATGCTGATGATACGGTGGAATTGTGCCAATCATCAGCGTGGGACTTGTTAGAACAAATTTTGAATCAACAATTAATTAAAATTATTAATTATCTTAATGATAATAAATTGTCGCTAAATATTGATAAAACAGTTTATATAGCTTTTGGAAACTATTGTGATAGCATACCAGGAATAATTAATATTAAGCTGCATGATGAGGTACTAAAGAGAGTGAAAAGTGTTAAATATCTGGGTATATGTATTGATGAACATTTGAGATGGGATGAACAAATTATTAAATTAACTAGTAGAACTAAATATATCATTTTTATATTGACTACTTTGGGCAAAATATTATCACCAGAAAATTTAATGGTAATTATGTATGGACTCTACTACGGTGTTGTCACCTACGGTATTGTGGCATAGGGATCTGCAAATAAGTCTTTAATGTCTTTAACATACATAGAAAAGTTATTAAAATCTTAATTAAATCTAACAATGGTATGAAATCACCTTTAGACTTGAAGCAAAAATATATCTACGAAGCAGTATTACATTATTATAGGGATATGTCAAATGAATTCAAATCTAGTTCGGTGCAAACAAGGAACAAGTCAATCAAAATATCTAAATCAATGTTGGAAGTGGGCAAAAGAAAATCAGAGTATGTTGCAAGGGATAACTTTAACAAAATGCCAAATGAACTTAAGATATTACAAAACAACAATTATAAAAAACCATCGAAAACATATTGTGCTATGCTTATGTCAACTGAGTAAATTTAAATGTAAATGCAAGTGAGCTGAATTTTTAATTTGATTATTAACCTGTCTTGTTTTTATTTTTGTTTTTGTATAAACTTTAGAATTAGCTTTAGATTTCAGTTATATACCGAACCACGTACGGATATTTTGTCTCTGTGGTTGTTCCATTGATCTTTGGAACTATTTATATATACTATGTATAACATTGTAATATAAATTTGGTAATAAATAAATAAATAAATATTCAAAATTGTGACTCAAATAAATAAATAATAAAATTATCCAATACAAGACAAAAATACACATAATGTGGCTGTTTATTTTTCTACCTCCATTAAAAATGTTCACCATAAAATATCTATAGGTGACTCCAAATTATTAATTTTAATTTAGTGGGGGGTAGTAGCGACCGCCCTCGTTAGAGATATCTGTCAAGTAACTTTAAAATAACTTTGCAATGTAATAAATAATTCGATAAATCGTTAATATTGAAAAATCGGCCAAAAAAGAAATCTTCCGCATAAAATTGTGGCTATTATAACAATTACGGCCTATCCAGACCTATAGGCAATTCACGTCATTAATAAAAAGTCACTAGATTGTTTATTTGTGATTCGGTTTAAAGTTTGGAAAGTGACATGATGGGTGATTTACTTGCGCGTATATTAGATGGTTTAAGGAAAGACTAGAATTTATTGGAACTGTCTAAATACGAGGTACGAGGTGACAGCACCGTGTGAAACGTCATCATCCAGTAACCTTTTATCGATGACGTAAATTGCCTATAGGTTTGGATAAAATGTAACTAACAAAAACTATTAGTTTTTAGGCAATTCTTTTATTCCAGGTTTTAAGCTCGCTTGCAGTAGGTACCTTCCGAATTCTATTCTAACGGCTCTAAAATAGCAGGATCGAATTCAGAATTGAAATGCTACCGTCAATTCAATATGAATGCGGGTTTAAAATTTTTAATAACCACAAGGAACCGAACAATATAATACCGTCAAACGGGGTGAAGTCGATCAAACAGTATTTTAATTTGTGTTTAAGCATAATGGCAACACTGCATTACAAATCATCTGATTTTTATTTACATTCGTGTGGCGAACAGATGAACATCTATTATACCGGCGTTGTTGGATAATCGTGTAAAGTGAGTTTTCCAAAAATAATTAAATAGTAAAAGAGCAAAATTTCTCAATCTCTAAAATATGTGAAATCAAATAGTTGCACGGCCAAATCAGCGAAAACTGGGCCCGTCAGAGCCCCTCTGGGCGATGAGGAATATATTCAAGAAAAGATATTCACAATCAGGCATGCTAATTTATTTTTTGTGCGGTTTCAATTGCAATTTTTGTGTTTAGAAACAAAACAACGGGGTGAAATGGATCGCTTGGTTTTCGCTGTATTTTGTTAGGTTTTGAGGTTATGTTTAAAGCAATTTGTTTTTGTACGATTTTCTTATATATTAATTTTGTGTGCTAGCATGTGAGGGGTGTCGGGCAGGGGGTGGGGGCGAATCGTATTTTATTATTTTCTTTTTTTATAGATGCCACGAAAATACATAAAGAAGCTGGGTGCTTATGGCAAAAAAACACTACGATCCCGTATATTTAGAGAGAGCGCTGGATGCAGTGCGCAAAAAAGACTGAGCATGCGAAAAGCGTCAGAAAGGTTTGCAGTGCCATATACGACACTTAACAATCACTATCATGCGGTAGCTCTCTTGACATATGGTGGTCAACCTGCTCTTGACGAGCATTCTGAAACTTTGTAAACCTGTGCTGAGTGGGGTTTCCCATTAAAGCCCATCGATATTAGGCGAATCACGCAGCAATATTTAAATAGTCGCGGCATCACTGAAAAGCGATTTAAAAATAATATGCCAGGAGAAGGGTGGTTTAATGGTCCGACGAAGAGGCATCCTCGGCTTTCAGTCAAGCTTGCGGAGAATACAAAGCGAGTGAGAGCCGCCGCAACATACGAGATTGTCGAGGAATATTTCCGAAATGTGGCGGACATAACCAGAGATATCTCACCACAAAACGTTGTAAACTATGACGAAACAAACTTCGTTGACGATCCGGGAGCGGTTAAAGTGGTAATGAAGAAAGGAACACTTGACACCACCAAAAGCAGCACAACAGTTATGTTCGCAATAGCTGCCGATGGAACTCGTCTCCCTACTTATACAGTGTACAAAGCCAAACGTACTTATGAAGGTTGGAAGGAGGGCGGATTACCAGGAGCAATTTACAACAGGTCTCCAAAGGGATGGTTTGATTCTGAATTGTTTGACGATTGGTTCAGGACCGTAGCACTTCCATTTTTCTGAAAATTAGAAGGCACCAAGTTGCTTATTGGAGATAACTTGCAAAGTCATATTACTGTCAGTGTCCATGCTCCAGCCACTGGACGTGGCATATTTTCGTCCTCTCAAAGCATCATGGAAAAGAGCACTGGAGGAACGGAAACTAAAGAATAGGGGGGTTTTACCAAAAACTATATTTCCTAGGATGTTGAAAACCGCGGTTGAAGGACTTGGGGATCGCGAAATGAACAATATTTTAGCTGGATTTAGAGCCTGCGGCCTAGTCCCCTTCAATCCCGATGCTGTTCTTGCAAAAATAAAAAGAAAAGAGCCTACCACATCGGAGGAAGGAAACGTGGCAGAAACTTCAACGACTGCAGTGCTCGTAGATTATCTACACGAGCTCAAGACTGGGCCTAATGATGCCCCAAAGCGAGGAAAAAGGCTAAACATAGCCGCTGGCAAAAGCATAGGCACAGAAGATTTGGATAAAGGGAACCAGAACAGTTGCAAGCAACCCAAAACACGTAAGAGGCAAATAAGCGACGGCGAAGAGGAAGACGACTTACAGACATTGGAGGCGGAGGAACAGCATATCGACACAAATGATTATGAAATTGGAGAAAGTTCTGCTGAGCCAGCCAACATTATTCTTGATTCATCCAGGAACTGGGATATAGGACAATTTATCATCACAAAATATGAAACAAATCGATTTTATATGGCTAAAATTATTGAAATATCAGGGACCGAGATAGTTGTAAGTACACTGCGTAAACATACATCCTCCATGAAATCTTTGTTTTTCATTTATTCAAATATTCCGGATGAGTCTGTCATAAACAGGGAACAGATTGTCCAACAAGTTAATTTAAAATCACTAAAGCGGGGCAAACATTTCTTCTCGCTTAGAAAAAACGAAATGGAAACGCTCCAGTGAGAAATTTTTGTGTGTTCATTCGTGTCGTAAATTTTTCGAATTCTGTTTTTTAGTTTTATTTTTGTCTGTATTTTTATTTTTAAGTATAGTTTGTTTATTTAAGATTTATGTCATTAAGAAATCAATGGCCGTGTAAAGCTTGTCCAAAGAATAAATGTTTATATTTCCTTAATTTGTGTTTTATTGCAAAATTCTGCAAATGTAGGTGGTACCTTGGTACCTACATATAATTTTTTTAATTTTTTACCGATCGACTTCATCCCCAATAATCCTAAAGTGGGAAATATGCATTTTAAAATGGGCGATCGACTTCACCCCGAACCCTGAGGTGAAGTCGATCACCTTTTAATTCAAAATAAAAACAAAAAAAATGCATCTATGACCTTACTCCAGTCACCAATCGACGACCTAAGTATCGAGGAAGTTATATTTTTAATTGCATTAAAATATAATTATTTGTTATTCAGTTATCTCAAAAAAACGTATTTTTTTTTATCGACTTCGCCCCGTTTGACGGTACTCTATCCCGGCTAACAATTTTTAAATTTCGCGGCAGATTTCTGTCGGTACTACTCGTATATAAACGTCAATGTCACATAAAATAACAAAGGCAGTGACGTACTGTAGTAAGTGATTAAATTAAACTAATAACATTTTAATGTAAACATGTTCAAAAATAACATACACTTCGTCCAAACTTATATGCAATCCACGTCATCGATGAAAGGTTACCAGATGATGACGTTTCACACAGTGTTGTCACCTCGTACCTCGTATTTTTACAATTTTAATAAATAGTCTTTCTTTATATTATCTAATATGTGCACAAGTAATTTATCTATAGAATATGTCATTTTCCAAACTTTACACCGAACTACAAATAAACAATCTAGTAACTTTTTATTGATGACGTAAATTGCACGTAGGTTTGGATAGGCCATAAGTGGTAAAATACGTGAAACTGGACGTAATCATTTATATACTTAACAGCAGGTGTAATATTTCGTTACTCGAACAATTCAAAATTCCTCTCGCCTAATTTATCGCCGCCACTGACTAAAAATGTTTTCAAGCGATACCAACAGAAATCCGCCGCGAAATTTAAAAATTCTTAGCCGGGATATGAGCACTATTTTACTGTTTTCTACCTGCCGCTTACATTTGTGTCGTTTCTTAGAAACGTAATTACCACGACTCCCCTCCATAAATAACGAGCGACAGATTTATTAACTTCCGATATAATTTAAAGCCCAAATTTTTCAATGAATTGTTCATTAACGGGTTCATAACGGGTCATAATGAAGTTGCAGATTTGGCGCAACGGTAATAATTATTTGTCGCATTAAGACGCGTCGATTGATATAAAGAAAAATCGTATTGAGTGGTTCCTATTTTTCCATATAAAGTGTGCGCGGTCCTTTAACTAAAAATCGGGATTTAGTCGCGTGCGTTTGTTCTTATCGTTAGCGAAATTAGTGTTTACGTCGAAACCGTTTTTCAATTAAACCTTAATTAATAGTCGTCAAAGAAAGCCCTTTGAAATTACAACGAAAATACAACGCCTACTATTTTATAAAGTTACCTAATAACCAATTTGCGCCTCGATCGATTCTTCGCGAAACCCACGCGCGTTCGCGTTCAACAATCGAAAGCAAATAATTTTTACCATTCCCGAATCGTTAAATATTTAAACGTATCAATTACGCCGTTCCGTAAGAAATTTAAACGAGCCGGCAAAGAGGGAGGGGGATTAAACTTTATTTATAGTCTACGTTTATTTTCGGTCGAGAATAGACGACTTATTCACACAAAGCAACAGACGGCGAACGTTCATTTACATCGAAAATAAATCCACCGCGTGCACGTACAGATTATCATCAACAACTAAAAACAGATTTCCAGGCACGTTATTACGTCCGCCTGCAATTTCCGTTTAAAAATACCTGGTTAAACTGGACAACTGACCGACACTAACGCCGATCGAGAACAACTAAGAAGATGCCTACTTCTTGTTACATCGATTAGAACCTCCGAGCGACTCCTACTTCCGTTTCGTGGTTCTGAATCAGTACCATCTTCGTTGGGCAACTCTTTGACTATCTCGTTCCGCGGCCGATCAGAAGGAATTCTGCACGTCAAGCGTAAACAAGTGACAATTTCTCATTTCGATTTCTGTTGCATTCCTGTTGCATAACCTATCCATCGAACATTTTCTTAGTCATTTGTTTACGGCCGATGACATCGACAATCGCGATTATATGAAACGTGTAAATTTTCAGCTTATACGCCCCTTAAATCCGCACCTGTACCTTATCCAAGTGGCCCGACAGTTCGCGTCATCAACAAAAAGTCACTAGATTGTCACTTTATTTGTAATTCGGTTTAAAATTTGATTGGCGATTGTTTAGAACTGACCGACCAAATGGCAACGTGGTTTAGTAACTTTAGTAATTTTAACGTTTTCAAGTTTTACAAATCGTCATTGCCGCCGTCGCTTGTGGTTTGTTCCTATTTTGTTACGTTTTCGTGTGCTTTACAAACAATCGGTTCTTTTGAGAACTGTTCGTTATGGTTGGTTATCGATTTAAGTCGTCGAAATCTAATGACAAATCGTTTCTATGCTGGTCGTACATTCTTTTAGGATTTACAGGTGAAATAATTGAAGAATTAAATCATAAAATCTTACCATTTTCGTGAGGTTATATTAGATGCGATGTATACAACGTAGGTTACGTACGTAGGTTATTGTTACGTGTACGTAGGTTATTAGTATGCAGAATAATTATAGAAGTTTATAAAAATTCGTTATTTACTATTTCGCGCTCCAAACGTGACAACGATTTACAATTTCGTTTATTGTCGATGTAAAATTTATTTCCGACGCCAATGAAACGTCAACGTCGTTGCCGAATTTCTCGCGAGCGGCGTTGCCATTTGATCGGTCAGTTCTAAACAATCGCCCATTATGTTGACGTTTCAGTGGCGTCGTAGATAAATTTTTAATCGGTTATAAACGAAAACGGTAATTTTTTGAGCATTTTGAGCGTAAAATCCTAAATGAAGAATTTTTGTCGACTCCCTATATTTGTACTGCGTCCTCGTAACCTACGTTTGGTGTAAACGTAATATTATAGGTTAAACCCTAATAGCATAATTTGTCCTCGAAGAACAAAGCTGAAATCATCACGGATGAATTATGGTTAAGTAGGTACGAAAAATTAATGTCAATCGACGACAATGCTGTTTTACATAACCTACAATCTTTAAGAGGGCGACCGCTGCGTTTGTGTCGTCAATAGATGGCGACAGCTACAAAAATTAAGCATTATTTTATGAACGGATAACTTTCGAAAAACGTTATTTATATTTATAATAACTAGAGCTCGACAATAAACTTTATTAGTTCCATTTCGACATTCACATTTTAAAATTGGAACATTCACAAAATAACTTAGGTGCTCGTACAGAAAAAGTTAAACATCGCTCGAAATGAAAACCTTCCATTTTCAAACTTTAATAGGCAATAAACTTTTAAAACGGCTATGATCAACATGAAATTTTGTGATTCCCCAAATTAACGTATTGCACTTGTTAAAAGTTCAAGCTAAAATCGAAATTTCATAAAATAATGCTTAATTTTGTAGCTGCCGCCATCTATCGACAACAAACGCAGCGGTCGCCCTCTTAAGCCCCTAAAATTACTAGCCACGTTGCCATTTGGTCGGTCAGTTCTAAACAATCGCCCTTTATAAAGAAAGACTACAATTTATTACAACGTCATTACAACCTAGCAACCTTTCATTGATGACGTGCGACTTGCCCATAGGTTTGGTTATAAAGCGTACGGTTCGTTTTTTAAACTAACCTCACAAATCGATAGTAATTTTATTTAATCGGGTCGCAAATCGAATAATTGTACGTCGTATCGCATGTTAACGCGAAATTCGCATGAGTCGCGTCAGCATCGATCAAAGAAAATTAAAAAGTCCCTCTCGTAAAAGAACACACTAACATTCAACTTGTCGATAGTCGACGAAATTCGTCAAAAAATTTTTTGAAATTTCGCGTCCCTGTCGGGCGAAAGCACTTTTCGACGTTCTCGAAAGTTCATTCTTCGAAAGTCTCTTTTCGCGTCGCGCATTTTTTTCCCGAATTTCGAACGCAACGCCGCACGATCACGAGCGCGCGTCGCAAGCATCTAAGTGGAAAAACGGCGATTCAGCAACGTTTTTTTAAATTACAACAATGTCGTTTTTAAATCGTTCTTATCGTCCGCGACGCGCGCTTCCTACGTAATAAAGCATACGATTTTCATTTTTTCATTTTAACATTTTTACATATTTAACAACTAAAATGTAACGTTTGCGGTCGTTTCTTTTTTCCCGTTTTTTTTTTTTTAAATTTATATTTATGCATACGGGGCGCAACTAAACTAAGTTTAAACGTCTTGATGGGGGAGGGGTATCTGGAATGATTTAGAACACGTTTTCCTCATCGACGAATGGTCGTTTAGTTTTCGAGAAAAGTGCATTTCAAATTTTAAGCACGGGGCTTTCGGCGACGCGCCCCATTTAAAAAAAGTGAATAAAGTAAATATTTCTCGAACTTGAAGTAAATAAAAGCCAAAAAAAAGTAAATCAATGCAAGCACCGAATATACCAAACAAAGAAATGACAAACTACACGTTTTTAAATCGATTTAAAATTCTTGCGAAAACTCGAAAAAATCCCTGAATCCCTGAAAATGACAAAATTTTGAATCGAACGTTTAGAGATAGAACGTTCAGAACAACTCCAGAACGACTAAAAAACTCGCTTTTCTAGTATAACAAAGTGAGAAATGACAACTGCAGACGTTTAAATACATTATAATTTTTGCACAATCTCGATAAAATGACACTACCTGATACGCATAAAATTACTTGAAAAGTAGTTTTTCAAATATAACAAACAAAGAAATGTTTTTATAATTTAATATATGAAATGCTAAGTGATCATAACAAGATACAACAGCAGTTAAACACATTCGAACAAATCAAACACCCATTACAACTTCACCAAGAACCTCCTGTATACAGTCTACTTTTTTTTCGTCTGATGTGCGTTTGATTTTGAGTTACCAGCGAACGTGTTCGCGACGTTTTCCTATGCAGAATAATTAAGATTTTTTTAACGCAAAGCAGGTCCGTATTTATCACTATTAATTCGATTCGAATTTCAACCAAAAATTGTCAAAATTCGATAAACATACAAGACGTTCGTCGACTTATTTAACGGTCACGTCGCACGCTCCCCTTTCCCCCCTTAAGAGCTTTCCAGTTATTCTAATCACGCCCCCCCCATATGGGTACTTATCGTTAAATGATCCGCGTTAGAGTTCCATATCGTTGAATAATTTGTATTACGAGCTGTTTTTAAACGAATTAAAAAAAAACCGTCAAAAAGCACGAATGAGTAAAACATCGCCAATATTTCATTCGTTTAAACCGCGTTAATCCCCGAACTAAAAAAAAAAAAAGGTCAGGTAGGCACGCGCGACCCTTCCTTTCGCGATCTTTCTGCTTCGACGAAAAAATCGACGTCAAACTCCGAATTAATTAATTAACGCAGTCAGGCACGCGCCCGTCACGAACACATAATCTCGAGAAAAGTTTGGATTTTAACAATTTAAGGCCGATTAAGGGTGCGGAGGAAAACTTCGCGGTTCGACTGCTCGAGGGACGCGTCCGTCGAAGAATTCGTGAAAATTAGCAAAAAAAAACAAATGATAAAAAAATAAAATAAACTTTGATCGGAAAAAAAAAATTATTTAATAGTGACAAAATTTAAAGGCCCGTCGGCCAGCTTTTGGGACAGCGGCGTTCGGCCGGGTTCAACAAAAACAAAGGGGGCGCCAAGTAATTTTTCCCTTACAGCATTAATTATTATAAAAATGGAAAATTACT
This sequence comes from Rhagophthalmus giganteus, assembly GCA_036326145.1. Classification (NCBI taxonomy): domain Eukaryota; kingdom Metazoa; phylum Arthropoda; class Insecta; order Coleoptera; family Rhagophthalmidae; genus Rhagophthalmus; species Rhagophthalmus giganteus. Next base: position 3,005 of record JARFJA010000102.1, on the reverse strand, counting down.
AAAAGTACACGATGGTAAATATGTACAAGGGGTAATTTGGGATAACGGGCCTAAACGTGGTCGAAATTTAATGCAGACAATTTTATATAAATATGTAAATGCGCAAATGCTTCCCGAGAACCGCTTCGTTAACAATGATTAATATAAACAATTACAAAAAAAATATTTATATACGATTTTTCATGCGGTTTTCTGCGAAACATATTTACCGCATAAAAAGAGACCCAGGTGCATCGAGAAACATTTTCATAGCAATATTTCAAGAACAATTTATGTTTATTTAATAATAGAACAATCAGCCCTCATAGTAAAAATCAGTGTGTTGTAGAAATTCGCAATTTTTCTGATAACCAAATATGTGTATATGGGGTGTCCCAGTGTAGGTGGGTAACCTGTTAGGATCTTATTCGCCAGACAACAATAAGCCGATTTGCCAAATTATTCACCTCCTGAGGAGATATTCACCTCTAAAGTTGATTTTTTCGAAATAACTTGTGAACGATTTGATGGAATTTGATGATTTTTAGGTCAATTGCATTTTGGTTAAAGACAATTTTGGTCTAAGAATTGTTTGAATTGCACCTTAAGGGCGACCAAGATCCTTACTACCCTTACCATTGCAGCCGTCGTGTCGCCTAATTTTGTTTACCCCATCTGAAATCAAATCTTGACTTGAGGATATTCAAATGCGTTTTTCTCGGAAATTGTTCGTTGCGGCGCAATTTTTCTTATGCAAAAAGACTTGCGAAATTCAAAGATGCGGTCAAAAAATTAAAAAAAAGTCACACTCTCAAAATTAGGTCGCATAAATTAGTAAGGGTGGTTAGTCCTGGTCGCCCCTGAGGTGCAATTCGGACAATTTTTAAATCAAAATAAACTGCCCTCGACCAGGCCGTAACTAACCCAAAATCATCAAATTCCATCGAACAGGTTATTTCGAAAAAACGGTTAAAAAACAACTTGGGGGCAAATATCTCATCAGGGGCGAATATTTTACTGAAATAAATTTTGGAAAATCGACTTATTGTTTTTTGGGAGAATAACTTATGTGACGTCATGATAATATATATTTTCGACAATATTCATATAGTACTGATAATATTCGGGCAACTTTTATTTAAAAATTAAAGTAACAAACCACGCCAATTTGTAAATAATATTTGCTAGAAAAGTCTTGGTTGCCAGTATATGTATACAGGGTGTTTGGTTCACCGACGTATATCCGAAAGGAGGTGGTAGGTGAGTCGGTTTGGAACTTATTTAACCAAAAATACCTTTATACAAAGTGTCACGGTTTCTGAGAAAAATTTTTTTAAAAAATTTAAAAGTTTAATTAATCTTTGAAATAATAATACATTTACCGTACATTAAGTTATAATTAATACAAATAAGTTGATTTGTTTTTTAATTTTTAAAGAAAACAGGAATATTAAGGCTTCCGGAAAAGGATAAATTAAAATTTTGAAAAAAAAAAAATTTAAAAAAATTATGACGTTTAAAAATAATTTTAAAAATTGTTTGTTATTTAAAAAATTTCCCTTCTTTTTTTCAAAAATTCCGGATTTTTACAAAATCGATTTTTTCCCAAAAATCGAAAATTTTAAAGACAAATTAAAATTAAAAAATAAAAAAAAAAAATAAATTTTAAAATTAAATAAAAATTTTTTTAAAAAAAAATTTTTAAAATGGTTATTTAAAATTTGAAAAATTCTTTTTTTTTTTAAAAAAATTTTTAAAATAAATTAAATTTTAATTTAAAAAAATTTTTTTATTTTATAAAAAAAATTCATTCAAAAAATTTTAAAAAAAAACTTTTTGGGAAAAATAAAAAAAATTTATTGATTGTTTAAAATCAAATTAAAAATTTTAAAACTTCCCAAATTAAAAATTTTAAATAAATTTTTAAAAAAGTTTTTTTTTTAAAATAAATTTTGGTTTAATTGGATATTTTAATTCAAAAAATTTTTTTAAATTTTTAAAATTTTTTTTTTTTAAATTTCAAATTTTTAATTTAAATTTAATTTTATTTTAAAACCATTAAAAACCCAAATTCAAAAAAAATTTTTAAAAATTTTTTTAAAAAAATTTTTTAAAAAAAAACCTTTATTTAAAAAAATTTTTTTTAATGTTTTTTAATTTTTTTTAAAAAAAGTTTTTAAAAAATTTTTTTTTAAAAAAAAAAATTTTAATTTAAAAAAATTTTTTTTCCCCTTTTTCCAAAAAAAACAAAAACAAAAAACAAATTGAAAAAATTTTTGTTTAAAAAAATTTTTTTTTAAAAAAACCAAAAACTTTTTTAAAAAAAGGCCCAAAAAATTTTCTTAAAATTTTTTGGGGGTTTTGTTTCATTTTCCGGGGCCCCTTTTTTCAGAAAAAAAATTTTTTTAAAATTGAAAACTGGTTCCCAAAATAAATTTTACTTTTAAAAAAAAATTTTCCCTTTTTCCCGGGGGCCCCCAGGGGGTTTCAAGCGAACCCCTTTTTCGGGAAGGGGAAAAAAAAATTGTTTAAAACGTTTTTTTAAAATTTTTTTTTTTTAAAAACCCTCAAATTGTTTTTTAAATTTTTAAATTCTTTATCCGGGGTTTCGGGAACGGGTTTTTTTTGGGGAAGAAAAAAGGGTTTTTTAAAAAAAAATTTGGGGTTTGTTTAAAGGTTAAATCCCAAAAAAGGGACCCAAAAAGGTTTGGTTTTTGGGTTTCCTCCTTTTTCCTTAACCCCTTTTCGTTTTGGGAAATTTTTCCCAGCTTTTCCGAAAATTTAAAAATCAGCAAAAAAAAAATTTCCCACCCCAAATTAAATTTCTAACCCCGCGCTTTTTTAAGGGCCCCAATTTAAAAAACGCCTAAATAAAAAGCGTAAACCCCTTTTTAAAAACCCTCCCTTTCCAAAAAATTTTCCGTTTTTAAATTTTTTTTGGGTTTTTCCCCCATTTTGGGCCCGAAACCCTTTTTTAAAACCGCGGGTTCCGGGAAAATTTTTTTAAAAGGGGAAAACGGCCCAAA
>JARFJA010000101.1:0-74162 GCA_036326145.1 Rhagophthalmus giganteus | reverse complement strand
GATAATATGAAAAATCAACGGAATTGTCACTAGATGTAAAGCGAGTAACTGAAAAGGAATGTTCGTCCCAAGAGAAAAAATACGAGAAGACGCAGTCAAGCTCAAGATTACAGCAGAAGGGAAAGAAGAAAAACCAACACCAGAGCACTAGGAAATTGAGGTGTTATCGTTGCGGTTCTACAGATCATCTAAGTAGAGACGATGATTGCCCTGCTAGAAGCCAGCTATGTTCAAAATGTAAATTAAAAGGACATTTTGCGAAATTCTGTCGTACCAAGGAAAAAAAAAAGTAGGTAAATTGTCCGAAGAACCTAATCTTCCGTGTGTTGAAACAGAAAATTCGATACCCGAATGCGGAGGATGAACACATTACTTGTAAAATGGGGGGAGTAAATATCGAAATGTATATAGATTCGGGAGCTCCAGGTAATTTTATATCTAAAAAGACTTGGTTAAGTTTGTTAAAACAAGGTATGCAAGTCAAAAGTATTAATCGATGTATTGAAAAAGATTATTACGACTATACTAAATCTGTAAAAATATCGGTAGTAAAGGTGGCAACGGTCGAAATGAAATGTAACAATGTTTCTATCGAAACAGAAATAAAAGTGGTTAGGGGAAAATGTAGAATCATTATTAGGTAAGCAAGATGCAAAACGTCTTAAAATATTAAAAGTTGGCATCGAAGCGTGTGGGGAAGATAAGCCCACAATTAAGAGGGGGGTTCGATAAGCGAGAATCAACAGATGTCGCCACGGTAGATTCACTTCGGGAAACGATACTAAAAAACTATTAAATTTTATTAAAAAAATTTAATTGATAATAAATACTAATTCAATTACCTAGTTGCTCCCTATATTTTTATCCTAAAAAAGTTAAAGGAAGAGTTTTGCTAAGTTGTACACATGCTTCCGAATACTTCAAATTATAAGATATTTAGCTACTATATGACTAAAATATTATAAGGAGCAACTAGAAGAAGGTTCGGTGAATACGTATACGAAAGTACAGGGTGTAATTGTTGTTAGAATTCGTAAACCGCTTTCCGAAAAATCGTCATTTTCAAGTATAACGCTATCTTACAGATACCTACTTGATTTCGAAGAATTTGTCTAACAAAATTGTCCAACTATTATTAAATAGATGGTGCTGTAAAAATACTATAGTGGTATTTTTTTAATTTTTTTTTATTTGCCGGCTGATTCGTGGACATTAATCTTGATAAACAAACATCAAACTGGCATATTTCGTTGCGGAAATATTTATAGTCAACGTACCCATACCGAAAATGAACTCGTAATTCTTATACATATAAACTAAAACCAAAATTGAACTCCTGTATTTTCTTACACTCTAAATAGTGAAATTCCCACCATTTCTACAAATGTGTACGTGATTTATGTTGTATAAAAAGGTCTAATTTTAAAATTACAATTAAAAGTAAATATGTATGTAGGTACATTTATCATACCTACAATTTTATTTATTCAGAAATTTTCATTCAATAAAATATAGAATCTCATTCGGTTTGTTTTTCGATTAATAAGCATAATTATTTTGCATTTCGACGTGTTGATGTTTATGATTTCTGTGAATTACCGAGAAATGCTGAGAATGCGGCGGACGTTTCCCATAAATAAGTAGATATGTATACATACGTTATTCGCGATAGGTCCCCCAACGCGTCACCAATAAAACCTCGTATTTTTACAGTACTAATAGATTTTAGACTATTTTGCCATGTCATATGTGTGCAGGTAAATCATCGGTAGACATCGGAGTGCCATGTTTAAAACTTTAATCTGAATATTACAAATATACAATTTACATGGCTGCGTGCATTGGAACCTATCGTGAATAACGTATAGCTACATGTATTTGAGAACGAATCTGTAACTATCTAATTTTTAATGCAATTAATGGCATGCTATAATAATTATTATTCTGAAATATATACATAAGTAATTACATATGTGCATATATCAGTAATATTGGATTTTCTATTGTTACAATTTTTATTTTGTATTAATAATGGCACCTCTCTCACATCTTGCACAAAAAATAAATTTTAAAAATCAATAATCATTATCATTGTGACTTTCTCGAAGAGAAATATTTTGAATTTTCCGCTCCCATAACTTGGTAACTTTTCTGGTTGCAAGTTAAATAATTTTTTAAGCTTGTTAACTTGCATTTCATTATTTTTGTGTCTCTCATCAAAACGCCCGTTCTTTATATTCTGTAACTTTATATCCTAGAATAAATAATTAAAACGCTAGCAAAGTTTACAACGTAAACATAATTAAATTAGATGCCAATGCATCAATGAAAAAGCGCACTCTATAAAAACTATTTAGTACAAGAAAACAGGAATTAACATTTAAATAGCTGATGCCAAAATCGCGCCATCTTACGATTAAACCGTTTGATATTAATTAAAATAATTAGAAAAATACTACCGTGGCGTTACTAGCGGAAACATGGTAGAAGCTGATTTTTCCAGCCCCCTCTTAAGGCAATCCCTAGCAAAACAAAACCACTAGCCAAATTGAAATGGTTTCAATTGAGAATTCCTATCGATGAAAGTGTTGCGCCGAAGATTCAGCCATTACGAAGAATTCCATTCGCATTGAAGCCGAAAATAGAGAAAAAATTGAACGAGTTGCTAACAAGAGATGTGATCGAAAAAGTGTCCGGTCCATCTGAACGGGTATCACCGATGGTACCTGTGCCAAGAGGTGAACACGAGATCAGATTGTGTATCGACATGCGTTTAGCAAACGAAGCTGTTTTAAATGAAAAGCGCCCCAATACCGACAATCGACGATGTTGCACCATTATTAACAAACGCAACGGTATTCAGTAAAATAGATCTGGAACTGGCATATCACCAGATAGAGTTAGAGGAATCATCTCGGAAAATCACAACTTCTAGTACACACATAGGTTTATTCCGTTATAAACGTTTGATGTTTGGACTTAAATGTGCACCTGAACAGTACCAAAAGATACTTGAAAATTTGTCGAGAGACTGTAAAGGCGTATTTAACTATTTAGATGACATATTGGTATTTGGCAAAGATGAAGCTGACCACGATCAAAACTCGAAGAATTTGTTAAATCTATTGGAAGAACATGGTTTAGCGGTCGATCGAAAAAAATGTTTTATCAAGAAACCCGAAGTGAGTTTTCTAGGACACGTAATTGGAAGGAACATGATCAAGCCGTCACTGGAGATAAGGTAAAAACGACGAATGAATTTCGAGCGCCAAAAACTGCAGCAGAATCACGAAGTTTCCTAATGAATTATAAAAAAAATTAATGGAAAAATATATATTTCACCTACAAAACTAAAAATGAATCGTGAATAACAAACTAAAATTAAGGAGAATAAACAATACTTTTTTAACAAGAAAAGTGTAATAGAAATTAAGAAGTAAAACCATAAAAGGTAACCACAAAACAATTTAACAATTATATTAAGGAATATTCATGTATAGAATAATTAAATTATATACTAATTAAGAAGGAAATGGGCTGATTTTATAGAAAAATCTAAATCAATGTTAAGACAAACCTTAATATAAGTTATGAACTATTCAATTAAGGAAGTTCTAATGAATACTGATAAAAATTAAGATGTTTGATAAATGAACATGGAAAGGTAATTAAGGTAACATAATTTCGAAAAACAATATGATTTAAAAATATTCAAAAAATTAAAAAGTAATTTATGGTTATTCATTATTTGGGATTTATTTACTTAATTAAATGGAATAAGCTTGAGATATTACGAAAAACCAAAATTTTAATGAAATTGTCAAGGTTTAATGAAACAGTATTAAAATTTTTATTATCACTTTTAGGTTTACGGAATTATTAGCAAGTGTATAAAGTTTCTGAGTTACAAAATCAAAATCAAAATTACAAAATTACAAAATAATAAAAAACTTTGCTTAGAAGTTTCAGATTTAAAATTTCGTTGGATTAACTGTTAATCAAAACAGAAGTAAATAGATTAAAGGTTTTGGATATAAATTAATAAATTTAATATAGGAAAAATTTGTAATAACATGATCTAATTTATAAATAAAAAATAAGAATTAATAAGGTTTGATTAATCAATTTGGTTGATAATAAGGTATATTTTAATACTTTAGATTAAATTTTGTTTTTTTAAATAGGAAATTGAAAATTGAAAAAAAGCTGTTAATTTAGTTTAATTTAATCATTCTTTTAGGATTAATTTTAGTCCTTTTGAAATTAATAAAAGAATGTTTGGTTAATTAAACTTAAGTTGAATACAACATCGTAGAATTTTAAAATTAACTCCACTCCTTTTGTATTTTTGGATTAACGTACCCTTTTTTATTAGAAAATATTGAAAGAATTTATAAGATTTTCTTATAATGTGTTTTCCTTTGAGATTTATTTACTAAAATTAAAGCCAAAAAAAATTCTAAGATTTATATCATCCAAAACAATTAACCAATGGAAGACATTAACTTCACATTTACAAGCCAAGTGGGAAATCGTAAACAAGGGGGAATTGTTATTCCCGAAGCATTGAAACGACGAGTGTTACAAAACGGTCACGAGGGACACCCAGGTATTGTAAAGATGAAAGACCGGTTACGATCTAAAGTTTGGTGGTCCAAAATCGACCAAGATGCACAACAATTTGTAAAAGTATGCAATAGCTGTCGACGAGTGTCAAAAATATTACGACATCGGAAGAAATGTCGAGAAAGAAAATGCCAGATGGTCCATGGCAAGATATAGCAATTGATTTTAAAGGCCCATTACCGTCAGGACATCATTTACTAGTTGTTATCGATTATTATAGTAGATATATGGAAGTAAAGAAAATGAAACATACAACTACCGAAAATGTAATAAAGTTTCTAGACGAATTGTTTGCTAGATATGGCAATCCATATTCGATTATCTCAGATAATGGTACACCGTTTACCAGCAAGAAATTTGAAGAATTTTGTCAAGAACGTGATATAAATCACACGAGAACACCTCCATATTGGCCTCAAGCCAACGGAGAGGTAGAACGTCAGAATAGATCGCTACAGAAGAGCTTACAAATTTCACAACTAAACAAAGAAAATTGGGAAAAGGAACTCCAGAAATATTTGTTGATGTATAGATCCACTCCGCATAGTGTAACTGGCATAAGCCCAGCAGAAATAATGTTTAACCGAAAACTTCGAGATAAATTGCCTTCATTAAAAGAACGCGAAGCGAGAAATGAAATAAGAGATCGGGATCAAATTTCTAAAGGAAAAGGGAAAATGGATCGAGAAACAAAGAAGCCACCAATCAAGAATAATGTCAACATAGGTGATGAAGTTTTATTGAAAAGACAGTTTAAAGAGTTCAAGACACAAAATCCATTTGAAGATGAAACTGGTATTGTGGAAGAAATAAAGGGCCCAGTGGTAACTATAAAAACACCGAACAAAACAATCCAGAGGCATAAGAATCATGTCAAGAAATATCTACCAGAAGAAGTACCACAAACACCATCGGTAGCATCAGCCGAGCCACTACAAGAGGGAAAAGAAGAAGATAGCACTTCAGAATTAAGACGATCTTCTAGGACAACGTCAAAACCAAAATATCTAGAAGATTATGTTAATGTGTAAAACAAAAAAAGAAAAAAGTAAAAGAGGGATGTAGTGTAGTGACAGCAGTGTAGAGACACCTTCAGATAGGGTAGATGTAAGATGGTTACTGTTGAATATGAGCGTCTTAATAAAACAGTATATATGGTCAATAGCCTTATTAATAATCAATAATACATATAGTGTAAGGTCGGAAACACTATATTCCGGTTACCCAAAACATTTTAAATTTCAGTGGGCTGAAAATTTAGTCACAGTATATATTCTTTACTAAACTACAACTGGAAAATATTTTGTTAGACGTTAAACGGTTTTTACCTTCTGAACAATTTATAACAATGGAGCTGCCCCCTTTTTACGTCGGGCTCTTCAATTGAGGAGCTTAGAGAAAAAGTGGTACAAGTGACATTTGTTCAAATGATGACATGTACGGTATAACAAGAATTGTGAAGTAGAAGTTGCTTAAATTAATACGGTTTATAGAAAAAAACAGTAGTATTTGGTCCATAATGACAGCTATATGGCACTCAAAGTTGAGAATATTTTTGGCAATTGTGCCAAGTTTAATATGAAATATCTCGCATAAACTCAAATGTCACTTGTAGTACTACTTTTCCTCAAAGTCCCTCAATTGTTAAATGGACTTTCAAATAGGTTCGTTATGCTTATTCAACTTGTAAAGAATATCACTCGAAGCATATTCAATAACCGATGAGCAGTAATCAAAAATACAAACCGATGCTTCAAATGCTGTCTGATTATTTATCCATTATCAATTATGCCTATTCAAACACCAAAGGGAATTGATTAAGATAAATTATAGCATTCAATAGAAAATCATAAATCGATGTATTCTGCTAAATACAACCGTACATATCTTTTCTATACCGAATAACGGTGACACTTTTTGAACTTAACTGTAATATTCTTAAGTATACATCTACCCACTGCTTTGGAAGATTGGTATTAGTTATTTCTAATTCATCTTCAAATTTTGTAGATAAAAATGATTTACAGAATACATAATTATTATCTGCAAGATATCTAATAACCTTTAAACCATCTCTAACCTTTAGAAGAAAATAGTTATATGGAATAACTGCATCGGTCAACAATTTACAAAAATTTATCGAGAAAGATCGATAACTGCATTTTGCTATTAAACTCCTATAGTGAAGTTGAATGTTTTTAATATTATGTTGAAAATTAATATGATCGTGAGATGTTTACCTATAAGAAATATTCAATGTGACATATGTTGAGGTTATGTTTATTTCTTATTTGTAATCACGTGTAAATTCAACTTTGGTAATAAATACTTTGTAGGTGATTGTTAATTTATAATGAGATACAAATAATAATATATATACAAAACGCGTTCTTTATTTTAAGGTTAACTTTCACATTTTATTTCATTTACTATTTTATAAAAAGGTATTCAAAATAACAAACACCGAGAAAACTTGGGTACACAATATGTAAAATATAATAATTAATATTTTATATGACATAAGTATAGTTATAGTTTATAGTTTCATAATTAAAATTTTCTAACGCACGTTATCGAATCCGTATCAACAAACTATATTTCGGAAATCTAAAAATGCATATCGGTAATCCGAACCCACTCGTGAAATTCCGTGCAACTTTTCGTAATGAACAAATTCAAAGTCGAACTAGTTTTGCAAAATAAAGATGCATAAGGATAAAGGCATAACGATAGTGGCAACACTGCTAATTTAAAATATCGCGATTAGCATTAAAAAAATTTAAATTGTAAATATTTTATCAGGATATACATACGCCATCTATTAGCAAACTTGTAAGTGTTAGTTCCAAAATTGCCGTCGAGTTTGACTGTAGCGTGCTAATACCCCCATAAGGTCTGTGCATAAGCATAAAACAGCTGATTTGACAACTTTAATGGAAATAACAGATGTCGCTCGCGTCGGTTACTAATGGTAACTGTAATGATTATTTGCAACTAGGATTTTCATTTAAAGTGTGGAATTCACAGTAAATAATATGAAGCTAAAACATTGTCGTGTGCTAGATTGCGCACAAATAAATAGAAACAAAATTAAAATGCACCGATTTCCCTCCGATATTACGTATAAAAAATTGCGGTGTAAAAAAATATTCAATGTAACAGGTAAATAATTGCGATTTCAATAATTCATTCTCGCTTAACTCTTTATTACTACTTAATTATACATTTACAGGACCCAATATCGAACCCAATTTGTACGTTTGCGAAAAACATTTCGAAAAGAGTCGTTACTATTCCAAAAAATTCTTTAAGTTCCCATTTTTCTTGTTACAATCATAAAAATTTAATCGCAGACATCACTTTAACAAAGCTAATTAAACCATTATATTCCAGTTACTGTAACACGCAAAATGATAAAGTAATTAATCAAAATGTATATTCAAAACCACCAACTAGAAAAATTTTAAAATTATAGTCTTTATAGATCGGCATCTGCCATTTTATTAAATATTTTCGCAATAATTTCTTGTTTACTTTACGAAAAATACATTAATTGCAGTTTTAATAGATGTAAAACGAAAACACAATTTTATTTTTCAATTTTAAAAAGTTACACCAAATAGTCAAGTTCTAAACAATACATAATAGATTTCATTAATATCTGACGCAAGCGCCTTTAATTGTGAATTAAACTCTAGTGCACAGACCTTATAAGCACGAAAACAATCAACGCAGACTACGGCTTTAACAATAATAAGTTTATAATAGCAACTGAACGCAGACTAACTACACGGTACAATTAGTAATTATTATACCGTGGACCAACATCCACTTCTGTTAATTACTTAAGAACATAATTCGGTTTAAATAAGCAAGATTAACAAAAATACGTTACCGCCATCGTACGGAAATAATTGTCAACTATAAATAAATAAATTTATTACAGTTTCCTGTCATAAGTTGAGATTAATTTAAATTACAGTTAACATAACCGTTCGTAGATGGCGCGACGGTAATTTTTCCAACCTAACTTTTTAGTGTATTCATTAAATATTAATTTTAATTTATGTATTATAAGGTATTATGCATGATACAATGAATATTATAAGTATGTTATTAAACCAGGCGTATTATGTATACGAAAACCTTTATTTCAAGTCGACATAACTTTTATTAAGTTCAGTTGTTAATATTTTATTGTTATTTATCATATAATTATCACTCGTAGGTAGTACAATACAGCGCAGTCCCGAATCGAAATCTTCTCGTGTTATAAACAAGACTAACATAAGACAACCCGATCCCTCGTTGCGGGGAGCGGTGGCCTGCCTTCAAAAATCACCTCCACGTTTTCGACAGGAAAGAATTTACGAATTGTTTAACGGCAACGAGGTCGTGCCCACAAGATAAGGCGAAGATAGTTTTATTTCAGTTCCGATCGCGTTCAGATTATATTCCCTACAAATATACGAGTAGATCGACAGACGTGCCGAATTTGGGGCGGCAATATCGAACGGGAAATCGATTTATAGTCGTATTAGTTTTTAATTTTCTAATCATACGTTCGAAATTACAGGTAAATAACAAATTTACCTTCGTAGACGGTCACGTTGCGTTAATTGACTGGCGAAAAAGCCGATAGTGCATATTAGATTAATAATTATTTGTTATTTTAGATTCGTTCGTGGCGAAGTTGCAGTCGTTTGGTCGTTTGGCGAAAGGTTTGGCCAGGCCACTCGTTTGATCGCTTTTGAAGCGAATAATCGGATATAACAGTTATTTATTAAGGGCTCGGCATTTAATGGGATCTTTTAAGGAATAAAAGCGATAATATTAAAAGGTAATTTCGTTTATAGGGTTAATAGGGTTTGAAATCATACGTTATCGCCATCTTGCGGAGACTCGCGTCAACCATAAACGAAATGTCGATAAGTAAATTAAAGTTTTTTATAAAAGTCGATTATAATTTTTTATTACAGTTGACGTTCGCGTTCGTAGATGGCGCGACGGTATTTTTCCAACCTAACTTTCTAGTGCGTCTCGTAAAATATTGTTAATTATTAAATTACGTATTATAAGGCATTGTTTATGCGAAAACCTATATTCAAGGTCGACGTGAGGTTTATTAGTTTGATTCGTTAATGTTTTATTGTTGTTTATTTTATTTTTTCACTCGTAGGCAACGGCACAACTTGGGCTTTCCCGGATCAAAATCTTCTCGTGTTACAAAAAAAAGACTAACCGAAAACAAACCGATCGTTGGTTACGGGAAGCGGCATGTTGACTCGATGGTCTTACAAAAATCGCCTCCTCCACGCGTTCGACTACAGGAAAGAATCGGTTAGGAATTGTTTAATGCGAAGGACGTCGTGACGTCGACAAGATAAGGACGAGGTGGTTTTATGGACGCTCCGACGGCGTTCAGAGTTTATTTCCTACAAATACACGAGCAGATCGACCGGCGCGCCGAACATGTGGCGGCAATTTCGAACGGAAACGGATTTATAGGCGTATTAGTTTTGGCCGTCTTATGCAAACTCGACGATCGTAGATGAAAGTTTTACTACTCGTACCACGGCTTTCCCTATCGGGAGACGTAATCGTATCAATGGACGCGGGAGCGGTGGCCCCGCTCGCCTAAAAATCGCCTCTGCATTTTCGACCGGATAGAATTTACGATACGTTTTATAGGAACGACCCCTCGTGCCCACAAGATAAGGCGAAGACAGTTTTATTTCAGCTCCGATCGCGTTCTGATTATATTTCTTACAAATATACGAGCAGATTGACCGGCGTGCCGAATATGGGGCGACAATTTCGAACGGAAACGGATTTATGGGCGTATCAGTTTCGGCAGTCTTCGAAAACTCGACGTTCGTCGACGAAAGCCGCACCACGCGTGCACGGTCTTTCTTAAAGGCAGTTGTAATCGCATTAATGGATGCGGGAGCGGTGGCCCCGCTCGCCTTTAAAAAATCACCTCCACGTTTTCGACGGGAAAGAATGTACGAATCGTTTAACGGCAACGAGGCCGTGCCCGCAAGATAAGGGGCGAAGATAGTTTTAGTACATAATAGATTTCGTTAATATCTGACGCAAGCGCCTTTAATTGTAAATTAAAATCTAATGCACAGACCGTCGTCTGCGTTGATTGTTTTCGTGCTAATAAGGTCTGTGCATAAGCATAAAACAGCTAACCTGACAACTTGAATGGAAATAACAGATGTCGCTCGCGTCGGATATTAATGGTAACTGTAACGATTATTTGCAACTAGGATTTTCATTTTAAAGTGTGGAATTCACAGTAAATAATATGCAGCTAAAACATTGTTTTGTGCCTGATTGCGCACAAATAAATAGAAATAAAATTAAAATGCACCGATTTCCTTCCGATGTTACGTATAAAAAATTGCGGTGTAAAAAAATATTCAATGTAACAGGTGAATAATTGCGATTTCAATAATTCATTCTCAATTAACTCTTTATTACTACTTAATTATACATTTACAGAACCCAATATTGAACCCAATTTGTACGTTTGCGAAAAACATTTCGAAAAGAGTCGTTACTATTCCAAAAAATTCTTTAAGTTCCCATTTTTCTTGTTACAATCGTAAAAATTTAATCGCAGACATCATTTTAACAAAGCTAATTAAACCATTATTTTCCAAAATGATAAAGTAATTAATCAAAATGTATATTCAAAACCACCAACTAGAAAAATTTTAAAATTATAGTCTTTATAGATCGGTATCTGCCATTTTATTAAATATTTTCGCAATAATTTCTTGTTTACTTTACGAAAAATACATAAATTGCAGTTTTAATAGATGTAAAACGAAAACCAATTTTATTTTTCAATTTTAAAAAGTTACACCAAATAGTCAAGTTCTAAACCATACATAATAGAATTCATTAATATCTGACGCAAGCGCCTTTAATTGTAAATTAAAATCTAACGCACAGACCGTCGTCTGCGTTGATTGTTTTCGTGCATATAAGGTCTGTGCAGAAGCATAAAACAGCTAACCTGACAACTTGAATGGTAATAACAGATGTCGCTCGCGTCGGATATTAATGGTAACTGTAATGATTATTTGCAACTAGGATTTTCATTTTAAAGTGTGGAATTCACAGTAAATAATATGCAGCTAAAACATTGTTTTGTGCCTGATTGCGCACAAATAAATAGAAATAAAATTAAAATGCACCGATTTCCTTCCGATGTTACGTATAAAAAATTGCGGTGTAAAAAAATATTCAATGTAACAGGTGAATAATTGCGATTTCAATAATTCATTCTCGCTTAACTCTTTATTACTACTTAATTATACATTTACAGGACCCAATTTGTACGTTTGCGAAACACATTTCGAAAAGAGTCGTTACTATTCCAAAAAATTCTTTAAGTTCCCATTTTTCTTGTTACAATCGTAAAAATTTAATCGCAGACATCACTTTAACAAAGCTAATTAAACCATTATTTTCCAAAATGATAAAGTAATTAATCAAAATGTATATTCAAAACCACAAACTAGAAAAATTTTAAAATTATAGTCTTCATAGATCAGCATCTACCATTTTATTAAATATTTTCGGAATAATTTCTTGTTTACTTTACGAAAAATACATAAATTGCAGTTTTAATAGATGTAAAACGAAAACACAATTTTATTTTTCAATTTTAGAAAATTACACCAAATAGTCAAGTTCTAAACCATACATAATAGATTTCATTAGTACCTGACGCAAGCGCCTTTAATTGTAAATTAAAAACCATTGCACAGACCTTATAAGCAGGAAACAATCAACGCAGACGACTTCTTATTGTTAGGTAAGTAAATAAATATTATTCATAGTATTCCTATATACTATAAATATAGGAATCGATAAAAATTAATCTTATTTACAATTTTGCACGCCAAATGTACTACACATTTAGTCCGTCGGCTCTAAAAATCGCCCGTTAAATTTACAATTAAACGGAAAAAACAGAAGAAAGTATTTATTGCTTCAACATTTATTACACATATATTCAGATAATACAATCAATATAAAATAATCAAATATGTATCCGATTTGTGTCAACTATAAAAGAATAACAAGTTTTATGGTCGAAATACACCAAGTTCAAACGCGATTAAAGACCGATTGCGTTCAACGCGAATAATTTCCATTCGTGTTAGACGCGATCAAATTCTAATCGTGCATATATTTTCGTCGGGCGTGCAGCACTTAATAGTACAAAAAATATTCATTAAATAATTATGACAATAAATATGTATACGTCACATTGTGACAATTATCTATTTATTAATAAGATTAAAAAGATTGGGTTTGCGGTAAAAAAAGTATAGAGAATGTCACATGCACCCTGTATCGTTTTACTTGCGAACGATCGAGACTAATTTGATAGGAAGCATTCGTCGAATATAAAAATACGCTCTGTCTGCATATGAGTGCCTATCAGCAGCGAAAACAAAATCTTCAAAAATACCCATCTTTTTTTTTAACAAATTCTCAACAAATAAATAGAATAACAACCTTAACAAATTGTCGTGTGCACAAAGTGTTTCGGAACGTACGTTACAAATAAATGACGGTAGAAAAAGGACGCGAAAACAAAACAGCTTTTATTCAGTTGTAGTGCACCGATACTGTGCTATAATCCTTATGGTCGAGTGTTGTTCAGTCAGATTATTCAGTCCAATTTTTTGACTCTCCGATATCATCGACTGGATTTAAAGCAACCGGCAATCACGCTCTCTCGTGTATAGCCAACAGTCACAACATCGCTGTACAACAACAAGACTTTAGCATCATATTCGTTCACAACCAAACATATTACCAAATAAAAATTCACTTTACATTCATATACTGTATCTCGCGCATTTTTCTGCAACGTAACTTTCGAAACACCCCGTGCACATATATATGTATATGCGATTATAAATAAATAGCGTAAAAAAAATAAAAATCACTGTCGTAAATAATAAGTAAAATACACAACAACGGACCACGTAATTATAGTATTTGTACATATTTTTACAAATTGACGCATATTTACAAGCTTCATAAGAATTTCTGAGTTTCTGGCACACATCCAGAAATACTGTTCCATAAATCGAACGAGATCAAATTACAACATTTGTGCTTTTCAATAATTACAATCAAAATTTCTTTTGCAAATTAAGGAACTGGTTCAATCGCGACAAGAGTTATTTCCGTCATTTTCAGTTTCCGAATCGGATTCCGAAGAGTCAGAACTAGATGTGTCATCGAAATAAGTATACTTTTCATTTGGATCGTAAAAGATCTCGGCGCCCGGAAATATGTACCTGCTCGGCGGGACCAAATAGAAAGTATTAGGTGGTAAACGGTCGGCTATGCTTTTTTTGGGCTTCACGTGCCAAAACGGCTTTTGCTCTGTCGTTTTCGACATATTTTTGGAGTCACTGTCACTGTCATTTGTCTCTTCAGAACCTTCGAACTTCTCCGCGTCCGTAAAATTGGAGTTCTCGCCGATGCCCGAATCCCTGGCCGAATCGATGGACATGTGTCGTTCTTTCGCCGATTTCAATTCCATGGAACTGGCAATGTCTTCATTACTAATAATTGACGTTTGTTTATCGGCATCTAAACTACAACTGCAGGAGTTTTCAACTTCTGTCGTTACGGAGGAACTTAATTTTGTACTAATTTTATTATCACATATATTTTCTTGGAGTTTTTGCGAACAACCGTCGATCGTGGTGGAATTTTCTTGGATCGGCAACAAATGTACGGTCTCTTTTAGTTTTTCTTGCGTGTAGACAACAGACTCCTGCCAGGCATCTCCCAACCTACAAGCAATCGGGGAAATTGTTAGTAATTTTTTTTATTTTTTGATAAACCAGAGTACAAAATACATGTAGGTCACATCAAGATATACAATGTATAACTGAAAAAATGCCTACATCCTAAAAGAGGTAATTAGATTTACCTGTGCTTTAGGTCTGGTTACTAAAAACTAACTTACGAGCTAAAAAAAAAACAAAAAATTTGGCAGAGTCTATGCCATATACATTTAGATAAAATTTCTCATAATTCATAACATAACAAGATAAAATATCAGCCACACAAAGATTTAAAACAAATACAAAAACAAATAACTTCAGTTTTTTTCTCTTTCCTTGTACCAATTAATAATTTTTGTCCTTGTATTTTTGCTGCTAAGATTAAGTATCTTTATTTCATTCGGTAATTCATTAAACATTTTTATTGCAATAATTTCGTTATTTTTGAAATTAACAGACTTATTGATTCTAGGTATTCCAATACTTTTATGTCTGGTAATACTTTTTGAATCAATAAAATCCTTCCTCAAATCATTGAAATGATACATAACCGACTCAATGTTAAACGAATCTTTAATTTTCAAGGGTTGAAAATTACATTCTTTAGATTTATTAATAATTTTAATAATTCTACTTTGTATAGATTCCAGTTTATAAAGTACATAATCACACGCCCCACCCCAAGCAATTATTCCGTAATTAGCCAGGCTATCGAAAAATGCATAATACAATGTAATCAAATTTTTAGTCTGCAAGATACTTCTCAATTTACCAAATACGAAAAGTAGATATCTAGTTTTATCAACTATATAAGCTACATGTTTATCCCATCTCATATTGCTGTCTATAATTATCCCTAGATATTTTGTAAAATAAACTCTTTCGATTTCTCTATTATCTATAACGATTCTTAGGTTATCTGGCACACTATCACTATATATTCCAAACGCAACAAAAACGGTCTTCTTCACATTTAAGGACAATTCATTAGCTGCCAACCAATCGCTGACTTCTCGTAAATGGTTGTTCATTTTAACTTGAGTTTGGTCCCACGTCTTTTCCATGCTTAATATTACTGTATCATCAGCATACGAGATGATATTTTCTCTAGGTATAACAGTTAAAAAGTCATTAATGTAAAGCAGAAAAAGTAGCGGACCTAAAATTGTTCCTTGTGGCACTCCTGTTTCCACAGGAAGTATATGGCTCCTGTGGTCTGTAAGTTTGACTGATTGAGTTCTGTCCTTAAGGTAGTCTTTTAGTAGGTTCAGAGCAGTACCGCGCACTCCATATTTTTCTAATTTTGATAATAAGATCTTGTGATTAACAGTGTCAAAAGCTTTGGCCAAATCCAAGAAAGTAGCCATGGTCGGTATTCCATCATTTAAATTGTTATAAATTGTACTAGTAATATAAGCTATTGCATTCTTTGGAAGCCGAATTGATTTTCCAAGAGAACTTTATTTTTATTTAGAAAACTCAACAAACGAGAATGAATTATTTTTTCTAGTAGTTTAGCAATGCTCGATATTAACGATATTGGTCTATAGTTGGTGGTTAAATGTTTATCTCCTGATTTAAAAATTGGCACAACTTCTGCTGTTTTTAGTTGCATAGGCCATAAGGCCTTTTCTATACATAGGTTGAAAATATGTTCCAAAGGAGTTAATATATGGTGACTTAAATATTTTAAGATTTTAGTATTTATACCATCAATTCCTCCAGCCTTATCTTTCATATTCGAGAGGAAATGATATATTTCACTACAGCCGGTAGGGTCTAAGAAAATTGTAGGTTTTATTCCATTTGGTAATTTATAATTACTTTGAGGTTTATTTATTTTCAACGCCAATTTAGTCCCAATGCTACTGAAAAATTCATTGAAAGTTTTAGCTATGCACACTTTATCATGTATATTTGAGTCATTTATTGTCAGATAGTCTATATTATTGTTTTTGTTTTTGACACTATTAGTTCCATTAATTTTCCTTTTGACAAAGTCCCATATTTTCTTGTTGTTGTTACTAACTTTCTCAAATTCTTTTTTATCAAAATTGTTTTTGGCAGCTGTTATCACTTTGTTCAACCATTTTCATAATTTTTGTATTGAAGTTTGAGAACTTCATTTTCTTGTTATTTATCCATTTTCTATACAGTCTTTCTTTATGTACACAAGAATTGATAATTCCTTGTGTAATCCATTTCTTCTAGGTGCGTTCTTCTTGACTTTTTAGTTACAGTTGCTTTATTTATAGTTGTTTTTATATTGCTAATCAGTAGATCTAGAGTAATGACTGGATCGTCATTTCCAAGAATGTCATTCCATCTTAGTTTATTGGCTTCAGAGCTTAATTTATTATAATCAATGAAACTATAATACTTCTTAGAGTTTTTGACTTTCTTAGACATTGCTAAAGAGATCATTAAAGGATAGTGATCCGATATTCTAGGTATAAACTTATAAGAATTAATGTTATCAAGTTCAGTCTTTAGAAACATATTGTCAATACATGTACCCAATTTATTTTTGCTTTAATTTAAATTTAACTGTCCGTCTGTCCGTAGTTGGGACACTTGAAAATATTTTTTATTTTAAATTAAGTAAATTAATTACCAGATAACCAGATTGTAAATGATTACATTAATAACTTTCTCGAAAGTGCTTATCTTCCCTGCTTTAAGGGAATAACTAGACCGTATACCAGTAACTTATCAAGTGGATCATGCATAGATAATATCTTTATCAAAACCAATAATGAGGCTGTTAAGGCATGCAAGTACATGAATCCTTTCACGGACCACTTGCCGCTGTTCCTAAGTTTTCATACTGCAAAAACGCAAACAAAGAAGACGTATATCAGCATATCTAGCATAAACTATAATAAGCTACAAATGGAATGTGGCGAGATAAATTGGAACGTTATCAATGAGCAACATGATCCTAATACAGCAATAAATATGCTAGTAGATGCAATTCAACACGCAATTAAAAGAGCAACAACAGTGACTGTAATGAAGAAAAGTAGACAAGGATCCAAATGGATTACTAGAGGAATTATCAAGTCTTGTGAAATAAAAGAAAAACTATACAAGCGCCGGAGAAATGATATTCGCAATGAAATTCTGAAAGATGAATACAAGAAGTATGAAAAAAACCCGAATAGAGTCATATTCAAAGCTAAGCAAGAATATGAAAAAAACCAATTCAAAAGGGTAATTACGGACAGTAAGAAATTGTGGCAGCTAGTAAGCGTGAAAATCTAACAGAAAAAATGCAAGCAAGAATAAACCTCTGGAATACCTGATCAATGAAGACGGAGTAAGATTAGATAACACACGAGACACAGCCAACTGTTTCAACCTATTTTTCAGTAGTATTGGACCAAAGCTAGCTAATATGATAAGAACAATAGATAGTGTACAAGAAAGGAGAATCGTATCAAACAGCAATTCCATTTTTATAAATCCTGTTAGTGCCAACGAAATATCTACCACAGTAAATAGTATGAAAGAAAAAGCTGGTGGAGTGGATGGAATAAGTGTTAAAGTCCTAAAGCATATAATAACATACATTAGTGAACCTGTTGTGCATATTTTCAATCTCTCAATCGAAAATAATAATACAAGAAATACAAGAAATAAAAACGTAATGCTTCCAAGAATCAACAAGACCTTGTCCACAAGAAATAGCGAGTACATTGCTGTGAAATATTTCAACCAACCGCCTCTCGAATTGAAGAATATCAACTTATCTATGAAATCCATTAAGAACAAAGTGATAAAGTGGATAAGGACAAAGAATATAATATTTATATAATTTCGTGTGTTATGAATATAAAAATTCTAAGATTGTTACATTTTCTTTTTTTCTTCTGTTAATTATATATACACGTTTAAATCAATTATGGTTGATAAACGGGATAAAGCGTTCTTAATGTTAAGTTTACTGTAAAACCTATCTTAATTAGATTTAAGAATTCCAGAACTATGTACAGGTATTTGATTACCTCTATAGTCTTAGAGTTTATTTTGTATATTTTGGTATATATAAATATAACTCTATGTATATTTCTGGTTAAATAAATATAAATAATAAATAAATTATATAAGAAAATGAAAATTAATCCAAATGAAGAACGATATAAGCCTGAGTATAAAGAATATTGCAAGCATTTGGATAAAATTATAAAGGCAGCCAAAACAAAACATGATAAAGATATAATTGAAAAGAATTCGAATAATTCAAAAGTACCGTGGAACATCATTAATGACAAACTAGGCAAAAAAGTAAGCAAAGGAAATAACATTCCACAGATAATTACAGAGGATAATGAGATAATCGAAAATCCAAAGGACATGGCTGATGGAATGAATTCGTTTTTCTGCAATATCGGTAAAAATTTGAGTAGTAAGATTAAATTACCCGTAGGCAAATATCTAAAATTGCCTCCGATGAATAGTAATACCCTATTTTTTAAACCAATACGTAATTCCGAAATATTAGAAGTAATTGATGATATGAAAGTAAAAAATGGAGGTTTGGATGGAATTAATACAAAAACAATTCAAACTTTGGCAGCCTATATAGTTGATTCCTTGCAACATATACTTAATCTTTGTATAGAGAAGTCAGTCTGGCCTAATGCGCTAAAAATAGCAGAAGTAATACCTATTCATAAATCGGATGACAAGCGCAATATCAGTAGCTACGGGCCCATCTCCTAATATCTAATATAACTAAAATTTTCGAGAAATCGATATACAATAGATCGCAAGACTTTATACAGAAAAAGGAATTACTGCGCAAAATCAATATGGTTTTGTAAAAACAAGGGCACAAAAGATGCTCTGAATTTTATAACTAACAAAATCTATAGTGGACTAGATAAAAGTAAACCGATAGCTATAACTTTTCTAGACCTAGCAAAAGCCTTCGATACTGTTAACCGTAGTATACTTATGGACAAACTATATAACTATGGTATCAGAGGTAATTCGCACGAATTAATTCTTAACTATTTAAGCAATAGGAAACAACAGGTCAGAGTAGCCGATTCTGTTAGTGAGCAAGTAATCATAAATACAGGAGTACCACAAGGGACGATATTGGGCCCTTTGCTCTTTATATTATATGTTAACGATCTATTAATTGAAATGCCAAATAATGCAATATCATATGCTGATGATACAGCCTCGATATCTACAGAAGATAATTGGGAAGAAGTCGAGTGCAAAATGAACAAATACCTGAAAGAAGTGTCAGATTGGTTGGCACTAAACAAACTATCGTTAAATATAAGAAAAACAGTGTACATGACTTTCGGAAATTACCGTGATAGTGTTCCTAAGAATATCAATATAAAAATCGAAGATTATATTTTGAGTAGAGTTGATTCATGTAGATACTTGGGAATTATATTTGACTATAATTTAAAATGGAATAAGCATATAGAGTATATTACGAAAAAAAACCAAATATTTGTTATATCTGACGTACAAATTGTCAAGGTTTATGAGAACAGATACTTTAAAATTGTTATATTATGCATTCTTTCGTAGCGTTATTACGTATGGTAATGTAGCATGGGGAGGTGCATATAGAAGTATTCTTGAGCCGTTACAAAAAATCCAAAATAGAATTATTCGAATAATTAACAAAAGTGAATTGACAGAAAATCCTTTGTCTTTATTTCAAAATTTTGCGTACGAGAGTTTAGCCTATCGTTATAAGCGACTTACTAGTTTATATGTCAACTCGGTAAGCAAGACTAGAAATAAAAGCATTCCACTTCCTAGGATAACTAAGACTGTTAGCTATAAGGATAGTTATTATACAGCGATAAAAGTGTTCGATGAACTTAGACATGATCTCAAATTACTAAATATAACAAAAAAATCAAGTAGAAATAAACTAAAGGTTTGGATTAAATCCAACATTTCGGTGTGGTGATAAGTAGAGGGTATATATTTCAGATACGGTTGTATGCATTAAGATGGGTTTATTATATAATATAATGTATTGGAAATATGTAAATATTGTAAAGAAACAGTGAATACATTTAGTTTTAAGTTTAGTATTACTTTTAGGATTACTTTTGTAGTTCTTTTCTGGTAAATAAATAAATAAATAAATAAGTTTTCCTGCTATAAATTGAGATCATACTCGTAGATTCAAAGTAAGGCAGAATCGATTGGATTAAATAAACCTAATTGCAAGTCATTTCCTACAGTCTAATTCTGTAGGTTATTTTAAAATGAGTTGAATGCGTCACCCCTCCTCGTTAGTAATTCGTGGGGCAGTTAACGTCCACTTGCAAGTTAGTTAAGAACAATAAATTATGTTATGTAATTGAACTGATATTTCCTTTCCTATTTGTATTTATTTAGCGATAGGAATAGATTTAACGACAAAATAGGAAAATTTTATAAGATTTCTTCTCTAATAATCGAGTGTTCCTGAGCATTTATTTATTCATCTCAATTAAAAAGGCACAATTAAGCAAATGCAAAACTACTTACAACTGACACAGGTGGTTGACGATGATGTCGCAGTCGCCCAACAGTTCGACGTCGAAATGACAATGGGGCAGGGGCTCCCTATTGATCAATATTTGAGGAACGTTAGCGGGCAAGGAGCTTGGAATCAAGGCGACCGCCGCACCTTCAGCGAACTGCCGATAACCAACAATAAGTCGCAACGATTTTTGTCTTCTGCCATAGCCGTGAAAGATGTCGGGCAGACCTTCGCCAAAAAACACAATATCCGGCTTCATAATGCCGGACATCACTAAACTGCTCAACTCTTCTCGTCGGTCTTTGAAGTCCTCCGGGCTCAACGATATACTCCCTTTACCGTGGCACTTTTCGCACAGAGGAATCTTCTGTGCCAAAATTGGCTCGCGGATGACGTCCGCCGTGACTTGGTGTCCGCACTTCGTACACGTGGCCGTCGCAAACGAACCATGACACTCCACCACCTTTTCGATGTTCGCAATCTTCTCTAGAGTGTCGATGTTTTGGGTGTAGTTGCGCAACAGCTTCCCCCTGCATTTCCAACATCTTGATGAACTTGTGGCACGGGCTGGGTCGGAAATTTCCCGGATAAATGTCCTTGACGAATTTATAAAACGGCCGCGGATCCTGACTGAAATAGTTTATGTCGAACATCGCCTGAGGATCGGGCAGATCGGGAAAATCGATGGCCAACCGCAAATATACGCCGTCTCTCGACCGAAAATCCGGTATACCGCACGACACCGACACGCCGGCGCCCGTGAGGACAATAATATTTTTTGCGTCTGCAACAGATTAAATTTTTTAATTAACCCCTTGGGTACATTTGACGTCCGAGACACGTCATTCACTTTTTTCCCCTAGGAGCGGATGACGCGTTTAAGACGTCAAACCAAAAATTAAACTCTTGACGTACATTTGACGTCTGAGAGACGTCGTTCGCTTGTTTTCCCTAGGAGCGGATGACGTGTCTAAAACGTTATTTGAGGTTAGGCACAATTCCGTTCATTTCATTGTAGCTTGTATCAGTCATAATACAGTATTTCGGTGAACATTATTTGCGATACACTGCCCCATTATGTCAAAAACAAGGAATATATTTTATGATAGTGATAGCGACTTTGAGAAATCCGAAGAAGAATTGTTTAGTGATCCTGAAATTGACAATTACAATGAAATACAAGGCGAAGGTGATGAAGACAATATTGAAATAGAAAATGATGACAATTGAAGGGTCCAATGCAATAACCGGCCAAGTCCACTTTTTGGGCAAAATGAGTTAGGAACGCGGTTTTGTGCAGTATAAAATTCTCTTTCGTCCTGTGCAATAACCGGACCTAAAACTTAGAAAATACGCCACACATAGGTGTTTTGGTGGTTGCCTGCAATTAAATACTGTGCAATAACCGGTCAAGTCCTGGACTTGGCCTATTATTGCACAGTATTGACAAATAAAAAGTTATACGTGTTTATGTGTTGGTTTAGCCTGACTGTTGTACTTTGTGCGTGTTTCTGAGGTGTAAAAAAGTGAAAAACTATGTCAGACAGTGAATTATCAGTTGGTGATCCCTTTGAAGGTACCCACACTGATAGTGATGAAGATTATGAGCCCGAAAACAGAACGGAAGGTCGATATAACCTCAAAAATTTGGCGGCAATAAAGTCTTCCAGTTCTGATTTTTCCGCTGAGGAAGAATCTAATGCGCAACAGCCTGTAACGAATACTGCTACACCACAATGCGGAAAAAAACGACTATTGCGCAAATCTTTATGGAAAAGAAGCTTGCGAAAATTGAAAAGGACCCACGGCGAAAAATATATTAACA
Source organism: Rhagophthalmus giganteus (assembly GCA_036326145.1). Taxonomy (NCBI): domain Eukaryota; kingdom Metazoa; phylum Arthropoda; class Insecta; order Coleoptera; family Rhagophthalmidae; genus Rhagophthalmus; species Rhagophthalmus giganteus. Next base: position 51,361 of record JARFJA010000101.1, on the reverse strand, counting down.
TCGCTGGCACGTCAGTTAAAGAAAAAACAATGGGTGAGAACTGTAACTGCAAACTTAAGTGTTTCGTAAATATTGGGCCCGAGGGATGCAAAGCTATTTACACTAACTTTTATGGAATCTCTTCAAAAGATTTGCAAGATGCGTATTTATATGGATTGATTAAAAGACATTCAGTAAACCGTCAAAGACCGCGCTCGGGAGAGGGACAAGCTAAAAGCTCCACCTATTTGTATAGAGTAAGTTCTTTCTTTTATGCCATACTTAATTAACGACAATATTAATCATTAAAATTATGTGTGCAGATTCGGCACGCTAATCAGGAGATACGGATTTGTAAGAAGGCTTTCGTAAGTGTACATGGACTAAGTAAGAGCAGACTTGAGCGATTACAGAAGCACCTGTCCCATGGAAATAGTACACCTCCTACAGACAGAAGAGGAAGACATGAGAAGCGGCCAAACAAATTGCATGAAGATATTAATACTAAAATACGCGAACACATTCTAAGTTTTCCAAGATACAAGTCGCATTACAGTAGAAAAGATAATATACATCAGTGGTATCTTTCGCCTCTCTTAAATATATCTAAACTGCATGAGCTATATTTGGAAAAAATGAGCCGGACCAGTATGCGTTAATTCTACAAAACAAACCGATTAAGCCTGTTGTTAAATATGAATATTTCAGAAAATTCTTTGTGGAAAACTATAACATAACTTTTGGCAAACCAAAGTCGGACACTTGCCAAAAGTGCGACAAATTAACAAATAAAATTAATGGAGCCAACTCTGATGCTGAAAAAAGTTTTGGAGCGCGAAAAGTCTATGCATATTGTTAAGGCAGACCACTTTTATACCGATTTGAAAGATAAAACACAGTTATCAAAAAATGATCCGAAATTTGAAGTGATCACTTTTGATTTCCAGCAAAATTTACCCCTACCCGTTTCATCGAGTAGTGAAGTCTTTTATAAAATTCAACTTTGGGTGTTTAATTTTTGCGTACATCTTGGCAGTAATGGAAAAAGCTACTTCTACATTTACGATGAAACCTTGGCTGGTAAAGGACAAAATGAAGTAGCCAGTCTTCTTTTACACTTTTTTAATAACTTCATACGACCTGAAGTAACAGACATCTATATTTTCTCCGATAACTGTGCATCTCAAAACAAAAACTACATGTTGGTACAATTTTTACACAGCTTAGTAGAAACTAATAGGTATAGATTTATATGCCACAGATATCCAGAACCGGGGCACAGTTTTTTGCCCTGCGATCGCAGTTTTGGGGCAATAGAACAGATGAAACGTAAACACGACAAAATATATTTACCACGGGATTACATTAATATTATTAAAAGCGCAAATAAACATTTTGAAGTTATACAGGTAACACAAGATTTTCTTTTCAACTTCAGAGATCATTTCCAAAGATTTTTTTGAAAAATCCGTCAAAAAGATTCTAAATTCACACTGTCTAAATATCGCATAATTTATGAAAAAGTGATGCAGAAACATTGGTAAAATGTAGTGAGTCAGTAGCTTTCCCAGTTCTTTACACATTTGGTATAAAAACAAGAAAATTTTAGAGACCATCACGTTTCCAAATAATGACCAAAAACTGTATGAGGCACGAAGATTGCTTAAAAACTAAATATGATCATGTCATGATATTGGCAAAAATTATGTTCCTAAATGTAACTTGTGGTATTACAATGAGATAGAAGAATACCATAAATCCTATCAGCTACAGGACCATGAAACTTCAGTGTCAGAATTTAGCAGGACGAATAAGTGAAAATATTTCTTATTTTGTGTATAGTTTATAGTTTTCTGTTGTTTTTATAATGTATTATGGAAATTAATAAATATTCACATTTACATTACTTTTTTACTGTTTATTGATAAAATTTTGCAGAAACTATGCAATAACAGGCCAAGTCCATCTAATGTTTGTTTGTATTTTAGGTAGTTTTAGACGTTCGTGCCTCAAATTTTTTTACAAGATGTTTGGTACTATCTAGATACAATGAAATTGTTTCAAAAATCTATCAATCTCTATTTTGCTTATAGAACGTTTTTGATCTCCTGAACAATTGATCAAAGTGGACTTGACTGGTTATTGCATTGGACCCCTCAATTGTAATATAAAACAAGGTTTCAAGACGCCCAAGACGTCTATCGAGCAGTGATAGTGAATCCTCTCGTGAACCAGAATCAGAGGAATGGATTTGGGAAGAAGAAGAAAATGTGGCCGATATAAAAAGTTTTTCTTAAATATCTGGAATTAATCCTTTGAGCCTGCGTAGACAAGGTGGTAATCCTACGCCTTTAGATGTTGTGAAAGAAGTCTTGAATGAAGATTTTTGGGACACTATAGTGGAAGAGACGAATAGATGTGCCAGACAAGTGATAGAAAAGAAGGTTGTGTAACAAAAAAAAACCAAAGGTGGTTTCCTGTAAGTTCTGATGAAATGAAAGCTTATATTGGATTATGCAACTTGATGTCGCAAATGAAGAAGCCGATTGGTCAAAAATATATGCAATAAGTACTCCGATTTTTGCCAGCACTATGCCACGCGATAGGTTTTTTGATATTTCAAGCTTTCTACATTTTACGGATAATGAATAGGAAAATAAAGATGACAGAATAAGAAAGATTAGAAATATGGTGGATTACCTAAATACTAAATTTTGTTACCTTTACACCCCCGATAGTGAAGCAGCTATTGATGAATCGTTAATGAAATTCAAAGGTCGATTGGGTTTTATTCAATTTATTGAAGAGCTCGTTTTGGCATAAAATTTTATAAACTTTTGCGAATCCACATCAGGTTATTGTATTCGTTTCGAAATTTATGTTGGCAAGGATAAAATCCAGGCAAGTGATATACCTGCTACCGAGAGTGTAGTAGTGGAAGTGGCACGGCCTATTTTAAAAAAAAGGTTACACGTCGTATATGGATAATTTTTATTCATCGCCACATTTATTTCTGACCTTACTAAAAAATGACACGAATGCCGTCGGAACTGTTCGGAAAAACAGGAAGAATATGCCAAAGGTGTTTTCTTCGATGAAGTCGAAAAAAGGAGAAGTCAAAAACTTTATCCAGTCACGGCTTATTGGCTTTGAAATGGAGAGATAAAAAAGACGTTCGCATGCTCAGCACGAAACATTCAAGTGCCGATTTGATAAACGCAGGCAAAAGGAGAAAAAATGAAGGTGGCGATAGCGAAAATATTATAAAACCGGCATCTGCGCTTGAGTTTATACTCAGTTTATACCTTTACAATTAAAGGTTTGGGAGGCGTTGATGAACAAGACCAATTGCTAGCGCGCTTCCCAGTTATGAGAAAATGTTTTTTTATCTAATAGATATGGCCTTTTATAATGCTCATGTTTTATATTCTAAAATCGACTGCACAACCAAGGCAGGCATTACTTCCTTTCGTTTAGCTATTGCCGAAGAATTGCTGGAGCAATTGTCATTGCCAAATTATAAACGTCGTGGACGTCCGTCAAGTAGCGATACGCCATTTCGTTTGGCAGCGAAAAATTGGGCACACTTTCCTGAGAACATTCCTTCAACTAATTCGAAGCAACACCCTGGAAAAAGGTGCCGTGTTCGTTATAAGCATAATATTAGGAAAGAGACTACGTGGCAGTGCAAACAATGCAAAAGTACCTACTTGCTTTGAAAAATATCACACTCTGCATAATTATTAGTAATTGGTTTTTTGTTATAGCTTGAATTTATTTCATTTAGTTCTATTTTGTTGTTATTAATTTATTTTTGTTTTGCAATTCTAATTACTTGGAAGACATCTTAATACTACACATGTCACCAATATTTTAGAAACAAATAAGTTCTTACGTAAAATGTACTGCCTTTACGTGCTACTCCAAGCAACCAAAAATTATATCCGTTCCGCATGCAAATATTTTCTCAAATAAATCCGACCCAAGGGGTTAACCGTACTTAAATTGCTATATAATTTTTGAAACCTCTATTTGCAAACACCTTTTTCAAGGGACAGTTTCTTATTTCCCAAACTTAAATCCCAGTTAGCGGACACCTTCCAACAACAACCAACATTTTCTACTCCACAGCTGTCCCTTTATCGGGAGGCTTCGCTGCACCTTACTTATTTAAAAAAATTACCTTTCAATAGCCGCACGACGTCATCTATTGTATTAACATGTCTGAGTTTGTGCCGACGCGGGGCTCTGCTAGCATATTAATAATCAGTTTCCATAATGTAATGTCTCGACGTATTGCGGAATTTGATCGGAATCGACTCCCAATTCGCTGAGAAGGGCACGCGGATCCACGCCACTTTGCATTTGCTTCTGAATCTGAAATTGCGACGTTCGAAAATTGAATTAAAACAAAATATACCCCGTTTACCCAAACTAAACTTCCGCCATCGGCTTCCAGTCTTCCCCGACAGCTCGGACAATCCGCTCAATTCGCTGAAATGACTGACCGTCGACGCATTATCGTCGTCCGGCTCCAATTCTAAACTATCCCGCGACGTGTCCAACGAATCCATGGCCGTTGTCCTTTTCGTAATTGGAATACTGGCGGGGCTTTTATCTACAAAAATCGCGAAAATCCAATTAGGGGGTCGCGTTATTTTTCTCTCAAAGGTTACAAATCAGCAATCGATAGTGATAATAATAATTAAAAAACTAACCTTAAAAAGTGAACGTTTGCCGAAACTACATAACCTTCTTATATACGGGAAAAGCAAAGGCCGATTTGTTTTTCTTCAGAATTTTCAAATTATAACCATAAAATAAGCGTCGACGTGAACCGTTAATTTCCAAATATGTATTGATTACCATCTACATAACAAAAAAAAACCGAAATACAAGTTACACAATTTTGGGAGCTTAAAACCTACCATAACAAATTGATTATTGATAACCGAATCGGTAACTTATGCGAACACAAACACGTAAACGTGCCTTTCGACAACGACGTAAACAAACAAATTTCCACCCTATTTGTACGTTTCGTTTAATCGAGCAATTTCTCAAAAACGCACAATAAAACCACAACTATTGGGGAAAAAATTTGGATTTTATTTTGCAACATTGTATGATCGTCGATCCAAAAACCGACGCACAGAACAAATCAAAAAGAAAACCAAATCGAAGTATATTAGATAGTAATTTAATTTCGACATCGAGGAACGTTCGGAAAAATAATTATAAACGTTTGAAGTTTGCCACGCCTACAAAATGTCCTCCAATATCGCCGTTGTCACGCAGCCATTTTGGGTGGAAAGTTTTCACTAAACAATCAAACATATTTTAGAACGTTTACCTTCGATCGGGCCGATCGCACCTGCCGCGGCCCTGGAAATGTCGGCGAAACCGTCCCCGTAACACAAAACACCTCCGCCGGCGACGTCCGGGTCCATTTTTGGGCGCTTTGCGAGCGATTTGTTTTCCGTACGGTCCGACAGGGCGTCCATCTTTGACACGAGTAAAAAATTTCCAGATGACGCCGTCCGGAAATAGAGGGCGCGATCGGCGCGTCTTCCAAAATTTCCCGCAACCGTTTCGGATCGTCCGTTCGCCGATACCGTCCGTATTTTTTTGCCGGTGGCGGCGATCAAATCATTTCGCAGTCGGCCGAAATTCTTTGGCAAATTCGCGAGGCATGCCGAAAAATAAAGGTGAGCCATGTTCGTCGGAATACCTCCGCGCCACGTTACCATAACCGTAGTCTGCGTTGATTGTTTCGTGCTTATAAGGTCTGTGCAATCGATTTTAACTTATAACTAGAGGCGCTTGCGTCAAGGACTAATGAAATCTATTATGTATGGTTTAGAATTTGACTATTTGCTATAACTTCTTTAAAATTGAAAAATAAAATTGTGTTTTCGTTTTACACGTATTAAAACTGCAATTAACGTATTTTTCGTAAAGTAAACAAGAAATTATTCCGAAAATATTTAATAAAATGGCCTATTACGTATGGTTTAGAACTTTACTATTTGCTGGAACTTTTTTAAAATTGAAAAATAAAGTTCTGTTTTCGTTTTTCATCCGTTAAAACTGCAATTAATGTATTTTTCGTAAAGTAAACAAGAAATTATTCTAAAAATATTTAATAAAATGGTCTATTATGTATGGTTTAGAACTTTACTATTTGGTGTAACTTTTTAAAATTGAAAAATAAAATTGTGTTTTCGTTTTACATGTATTAAAACTGCAATTAATGTATTTTTCGTAAAGTAAACAAGAAATTATTGCGAAAATATTTAATAAAATGGCCTATTACGTATGGTTTAGAACTTTACTATTTGCTGGAATTTTTTTAAAATTGAAAAATAAAGTTGTGTTTTCGTTTTTCATCCGTTAAAACTGCAATTAATGTATTTTTCGTAAAGTAAACAAGAAATTATTCTAAAAATATTTAATAAAATGGTCTATTATGTATGGTTTAGAACTTTACTATTTGGTGTAACTTTTTAAAATTGAAAAATAAAATTGTGTTTTCGTTTTACATGTATTAAAACTGCAATTAATGTATTTTTCGTAAAGTAAACAAGAAATTATTGCGAAAATATTTAATAAAATGACCTATTACGTATGGTTTAGAACTTTACTATTTGCTGGAACTTTTTTAAAATTGAAAAATAAAGTTCTGTTTTCGTTTTTCATCCGTTAAAACTGCAATTAATGTATTTTTCGTAAAGTAAACAAGAAATTATTCTAAAAATATTTAATAAAATGGTCTATTATGTATGGTTTAGAACTTTACTATTTGGTGTAACTTTTTAAAATTGAAAAATAAAATTGTGTTTTCGTTTTACATGTATTAAAACTGCAATTAATGTATTTTTCGTAAAGTAAACAAGAAATTATTGCGAAAATATTTAATAAAATGGCCTATTACGTATGGTTTAGAACTTTACTATTTGCTGGAATTTTTTTAAAATTGAAAAATAAAGTTGTGTTTTCGTTTTTCATCCGTTAAAACTGCAATCAATGTATTTTTCGTAAAGTAAACAAGAAATTATTCTGAAAATATTTAATAAAATGGTCTATTATGTATGGTTTAGAACTTTACTATTTGGTGTAACTTTTTAAAATTGAAAAATAAAATTGTGTTTTCGTTTTACATGTATTAAAACTGCAATTAATGTATTTTTCGTAAAGTAAACAAGAAATTATTCCGAAAATATTTAATAAAATGGTCTATTACGTATGGTTTAGAACTTTACTATTTGCTGGAATTTTTTTAAAATTGAAAAATAAAGTTGTGTTTTCGTTTTTCATCCGTTAAAACTGCAATTAATGTATTTTTCGTAAAGTAAACAAGAAATTATTCTGAAAATATTTAATAAAATGGTCTATTATGTATGGTTTAGAACTTTACTATTTGGTGTAACTTTTTAAAATTGAAAAATAAAATTGTGTTTTCGTTTTACATGTATTAAAACTGCAATTAATGTATTTTTCGTAAAGTAAACAAGAAATTATTCCGAAAATATTTAATAAAATGGTCTATTACGTATGGTTTAGAACTTTACTATTTGCTGGAATTTTTTTAAAATTGAAAAATAAAGTTGTGTTTTCGTTTTTCATCCGTTAAAACTGCAATTAATGTATTTTTCGTAAAGTAAACAAGAAATTATTCTAAAAATATTTAATAAAATGGTCTATTATGTATGGTTTAGAACTTTACTATTTGGTGTAACTTTTTAAAATTGAAAAATAAAATTGTGTTTTCGTTTTACACGTATTAAAACTGCAATTAATGTATTTTTCGTAAAGTAAACAAGAAATTATTCCGAAAATATTTAACAAAATGGTCTATTACGTATGGTTTAGAACTTTACTATTTGCTGGAATTTTTTTAAAATTGAAAAATAAAGTTCTGTTTTCGTTTTTCATCCGTTAAAACTGCAATTAATGTATTTTTCGTAAAGTAAACAAGAAATTATTCTAAAAATATTTAATAAAATGGTCTATTATGTATGGTTTAGAACTTTACTATTTGGTGTAACTTTTAAAATTGAAAAATAAAATTGTGTTTTCGTTTTACATGTATTAAAACTGCAATTAATGTATTTTTCGTAAAGTAAACAAGAAATTATTGCGAAAATATTTAATAAAATGGTCTATTACGTATGGTTTAGAACTTTACTATTTGCTGGAATTTTTTTAAAATTGAAAAATAAAGTTGTGTTTTCGTTTTTCATCCGTTAAAACTGCAATTAATGTATTTTTCGTAAAGTAAACAAGAAATTATTCTAAAAATATTTAATAAAATGGTCTATTATGTATGGTTTAGAACTTTACTATTTGGTGTAACTTTTTAAAATTGAAAAATAAAATTGTGTTTTCGTTTTACACGTATTAAAACTGCAATCAATGTATTTTTCGTAAAGTAAACAAGAAATTATTCTGAAAATATTTAATAAAATGGTCTATTATGTATGGTTTAGAACTTTACTATTTGGTGTAACTTTTTAAAATTGAAAAATAAAATTGTGTTTTCGTTTTACACGTATTAAAACTGCAATTAACGTATTTTTCGTAAAGTAAACAAGAAATTATTCCGAAAATATTTAACAAAATGGCCTATTACGTATGGTTTAGAACTTTACTATTTGCTGGAACTTTTTTAAAATTGAAAAATAAAGTTCTGTTTTCGTTTTTCATCCGTTAAAACTGCAATCAATGTATTTTTCGTAAAGTAAACAAGAAATTATTCTGAAAATATTTAATAAAATGGTAGCAAATATACATTACAGTTACCATTAGTTCCTGAAGCGGGCGACATCTGTTATTTCTTGAAAGTTGTCAGGCCAGCTGTTTTATGCGAACGCACAGACCTTATAAGCACGAAAACAATCGACGCAGACGACGCCATAACCTTTCGCACAACTGATCCCGTCAAATGTCAAATCGAGTTATTAATAACCCGGAACTTGGGCAGGTAAAGGAGGCAAAAATCGTAGAAGAGGCAAGAACGAAAACGAAACGGAAAAACGCGAACTGGTGTTCAAAGAAGACGGCCAGGAGTACGCGCAGGTCACGAAAATGTTGGGAAACGGCAGATTGGAGGCGATGTGCTTCGACGGCACCAAACGTCTGTGTCACATACGCGGTAAGCTTCGCAAGAAAGTGTGGATCAATCAGGGCGACATCATATTAATTGGTTTGCGAGATTACCAGGACGCAAAGGCCGACGTCATCTTGAAGTATACACCAGACGAAGCTCGAAATCTAAAAACATACGGAGAATTCCCCGAGACCGTAAGGATTAACGACACCGTCACGTTTGTAGAGGACGGTTTCGACGAAGACATCGAATTCGGCGACGACATTAGCTCAGGAGACGAGGCGGATCCCGTCGATGGCGTACGTAGATAATGTCGTTGTATGTTGCTAGTTACCTTCTTGGATTCTTTCCAGATCTGATATTTTAAGGGATCGTCGTCGCTTCTACAAGAAGTTGTGCGTCTCGAACGGGCGTCAAATTTACGAGTTGTCCCCCATCGTCTTTTCTGTAAAATACGTGGAAAACGAAATGCATAAGTATAATTGTTATTTTCAAGGTTTATCGACATGAATACTAATCGAGAACAATGCGCTAACGTTTTTCTGTTAAACCCTATTAGAATACGATGTCGATAAGTTTCGATTGTTGCAGTAGAGATTGCAACTCGGCCTAGGGTTTCTCTTATGGGTAATGCGAAATTCAGTTCGAAATGGACGCTTCTTAATTTCTCGTGCGCCGACTCGACGTTCAATCTGCATTGTGCGATGAAGACGGAAAATAATATAAGTAGGAGGGGAACGATGGGTTCCGACCCGAAACTCTTTTAGACGCTGGATCATTTATGTAGCAGAAAATGATAAGTCGAAACCAACCGTGCTATTCCATAAAATTACCATAACGGTGCGTAATTTTTACAAGAACCGTTAACACGTCATCGCCGTGGAATCGTGCGAAAATTTCGACTGGCCGTTAATTTTCTTACAGGCCTCTAAAAATTACAGAGTTATGAAAAATTCAAAGTTAACTAACTATTCCTTCAGAGACGTAGAACACTTAAAATCGTTTGGTGCTACAAAAACCGATAAATTGTACTTATCTAAGCGACTTCATGTGTATATTTCTGTAACGGGTATTATATTTTATATTTTTCTTGTGCGCGACGGCAAAAAGTAGTGCCGCACGATCGACGTAACAGACAAACGCTTAGCTGGACGATAACCGGCTCTCGACCGCAAAAGTCGAGGTTCCGAGGCGTCGATGGAGAAGAGTTAAAAATCAAGCCACGCCACTGTTACACTTTTTTGTAAATATCCAATAAAAATTAAACATTTCCTTCAAATCTACTTTAAAGGAGCTTTTTTTCTAGTTACTACTGTTTATGTAAAGTTTCAATTGATTAGCCTAATAGACGATTTAATTATAAATATGCTATTGCTCGTTTAGCATAAATATTTTTTATAATTTAGAGTGAAAAATAGTGGCCGCTTAAACTTTTAACAAAAACTTGGTGCGAGTGTCATTTCATTCGTCAACATGTATACTTTCGAGGTAGGTTTTTATAGTAATTTTGGAATAAACGCATGATAAACTTCAAATTTAATAATTTTAATAATTCAACAAGTTTAAGAAACCATAATTTAACAAAACCACAAATATCTTTAACTTAAAAATTGAAACAAACAATAAAAACATTGTCGGCATTAATCTTATATCGTACGTAAAATATAATTATCGAACCTCTTTGCGAAGTCGCACTTTAAGGGGCAACTAAATTAATAATCCTGCGATTGACTTTTGGCACCCTTCGCGGCCGAAGTGGAAGTTCCCGTTTTCTTCGGCAACAGCACCGCCTGAATGTTCGGCAGAACGCCCCCCTGGGCGATGGTGACTCCGGCCAGCAGCTTGTTCAGTTCTTCGTCGTTCCGGATCGCAAGTTGTAGGTGTCTAGGGATGATTCTGGTCTTCTTGTTGTCTCGGGCGGCGTTGCCGGCCAACTCTAAAACTTCGGCGGCCAAATATTCCATTACTGCCGCCAAATAGACGGGCGCCCCCGCCCCGATTCGCTCGGCGTAGTTGCCTTTGCGTAAGAGCCGGTGAATTCTTCCCACCGGGAATTGTAGGCCGGCACGATTCGAACGAGACTTGGCCTTTCCTTTAACTTTGCCGCCTTTACCGCGACCAGACATTTTTTCAACTATTCACTACAAACGCAAAAAGGTAAATGGTAAAACGTACATGAATAAATTCCTCGTTGGTACGATGTTTTGACAGAAAAACGGTGGGAAAAATCTTTACGGTCATTTTTCCTACAGGTCAACAGTATGAAACGTCGGGCAATATTAATACAATAAGTTGTTATTTATAAATAATTCGTATGTATTTATCGTTTAGAAAATATTGTGTTGTGGACGTTGTGTGGGTTTTAAGGGGGTATTATCAGGGTCCGTTATATTGAAAAAGTATATCAAATGAAACAATATTAATATACATTGTTTACGAAAACGAGGCATCTTTACGAAAGGTTCATGATTCGTATAGATACCTCCAACTCTCTAGTTTTCAACAAACTTGTTGCGTTTCCTTAATAAGGTTAAGAAATTATTAAATTTGCAATCAAACATGCAATAGTATTTTAAAGAAATACGTCACTTCAGGTAATAAAAACCACCTGGAGTAATAGATAAATCATAGCTACGTACTACAAACACAACGTTAACACTTGAAAATTAACCATTTTTAAGAACAAAGGGCATAAAAATTAAACTAAATTACTATAATCTAGGAACATTTTCGTGCTGTGTTTGTTAAGTTGAGTCAATTTGTAGTTCGGCTGTTTTTAGAAGGATGGCAGCACGTGCAAATTTTTGCATTGTCAAACGTATAATTTATGAAACTTCATCTAAAGTAAATAGAATAATGTTTTCTTTGTATTTTTAAAGTTAAATTTGCACAATAGTCAACTTCAGTTCTATTCATACTTCACTTTACGTTATATGAAATTTTCAAATTGCAGTGAAATTGTGTTTTTGCAAAATATAGTCGTGCTAACTAATACTCTTACATTTTATCTTTTCATTTTAGTCAACTTCTGAAAATTAAATAAACAATATATAAGTATATAATAAAATCCAGATAACACAACGTGCGGACATCCATAAGACAATTGAAGGGTCTGGTGCAAAAGAAGGCAGCTCCAACTGTATACGTACTATACGAACTTTTATTGGGGAATACGAAAAATGATTATTACCAGACGAATATGTTGTACTGGTGAAAAATACTTGTCGCAAGTTTGTAGTAGTTCCAGTTACTCAAAACATCATTTTAAATTTCAGTGGGCTGAAAATTTGGTCACGGTATGTATTCTTTACTAAATTACAATATAGCGTACAACTGGAAAATATTTTTTTTAATGTTAAACAGTTTTCACCTTCTCCTGAACAATTTATAACAATGGAGCTGCCCTCTTTTTGCGCCGGACTCTTCAATCGAGGAGCTTAGAGGAAAAGTGGTACAAATGACATTTGTTCAAATGATGACATGTGCAGTATAACAAGAATTGTGAAGTAGAAGTTGCTTAAATTAATACAGTTTATTGAAAAAAACAGTAGTATTTGGTCCATAATGACAGCTATATGAATATTTTTAGCACTTGTGCTAAGTTTAATATGAAATGTCTCACATAAACTCAAATGTCACTTGTACTACTTTTCCTCAAAGTCCCTCAATTGTTAAATGGACTTTCAAATAGGTTCATTATGCTGATATTATACGACACATATTCTTATACAACTTGTAAAGAATATCACTCGTAGCATATTCAATAATCGATGAGCAGTAATCAAAAATACAAATCGATGCTTCAAATGGTGTCTGATTATTTATCAATTATGCCTATTCCAACACCAAAGGGAAGAAGGAAATTGATTAGTATAAATTATACCATTCAATAGAAAATCATAAATCGATGTATTCTGCTAAATACAACCATACATATCTTTTCTATACTGAATAACGGTGACACTTTTGAACTTAACTGTAATATTCTTAAGTATACATCTACCCACTGTTTTGGAGGATTAGTATTAGTTATTTCTAATTCATCTTCAAATTTTGTAGATAAAAATGATTTACAGAATACATAATTATTATCTGCAAGATGTCTAATACCTCTAACTTTTAGAAGAAAATGGTTATATGGAATAACTGCATCGGTCGACAATTTACAAAAATTTATCGAGAAAGATCGATAACTGCATTTTGCCATTAAACTCCTATAGTGAAGTTGAATGTTATTAATATTATGTTAAAAATTAATATATTGCGAGATGTTTTCCTATAAGAAATATTCAATGTGACATATGTTGAGGTTATGTTTATTTCTTATTTGTAATCACGTATAAATTCAACTTTAGTAATAAATACTTTGTAGGTGTTTGTTAATTTATAATGAAATATAAATAATAATATTTTAAGGTTAACTTTCACATTTTATTTCATTTACTATTTTATAAAAAGGTATTCAAAATAACAAACACCGAGAAAACTTGGGTACACAATATGTAAAATATAATAATTAATATTTTATATGACATAAGTATAGTTATAGCTTCATAATTAAAATTTTCTAACGCACGTTATTGAATCCGTGTCGACAAACTATATTTTGGAAATCTAAAAATGCACATCGGTAATCCGAAGCCACTCGTGAAATTCCGTGCAACATTTCGTAATGAACAAATTTAAAGTCGAACTGGGCTTTGCAAAATAAAGATGCATAAAGATAAAGACATAAAGATAGCGGCAACATTGCTAATTTAAAATATCGCGAATTAGCATTAAAAAAATTTAAATTGTAAATTCTTTAGCAGGATATACCTACGCCATCTATTAGCAAACTTGTAAGTGTTAGTTCCAAAATTGCCGTCGAGTTTGACTGTAGCGTGCTAATTATTTTAATTAATTAAATTATTATGATTATACCGTCGTCTGCGTTGATTGTTTTCGTGTTTATAAGGTCTGTGCATAAGCATAAAACAGCTGACCTGACAACTTTAATGGAAATAACAGATGTCGCTCGCGTCGGATATTAATGGTAACTGTAATGATTATTTGCAACTAGGATTTTCATTTAAAGTGTGGAATTCACAGTAAATAATATGCAGCTACAACATTGTTGTGTGCCTGATTGCGCACAAATAAATAGAAATAAAATTAAAATGCACCGATTTCCTTCTGATATTACGTATAAAAAATTGTGGTGTAAACAAATATTTAATGTAAGCAGGTAAATAATTGCGATTTCAATAATTCATTCTCACTTAACTCTTTATTACTACTTAATTATACATTTGCAGGACACAATATCGAACCCAATTTGTATGTTTGCGAAAAACATTTCGAAAAGAGTCGTTACTATTCCAAAAAATTCTTTAAGTTCCCATTTTTCTTGTTACAATCATAAAAATTTAATCGCAGACATCATTTTAACAAAGCTAATTAAACTATTATTTTCCAGTTACTGTAACACGCAAAATGATAAAGTAATTAATCAAAATGTATATTCAAAACCACCAACTAGAAAAATTTTAAAATTATAGCCTTTATAGATCGGTATCTACCATTTTATTAAATATTTTCACAATAATTTCTTGTTTACTTTACGAAAAATACATTAATTGCAGTTTTAATAGATGTAAAACGAAAACGCAATTTTATTTTGGGCCCTTTGACAATATTGAGGACGTTAGCGGGCCAAATTGGAACAGGCCGCCAACTTCGGCGATCCGCCGCAAACCCAATAAGCACGGCTCGCACAAACTGCCATAATTCGGGCAATTCCAACCAATTCCTTTCCGGGCCTACGAAATCTCCTGGCCACCTTCCCAAAATCTTTTCCGGCCTTTCGCCGGACAAGCACTAACTTTGTCCAACTCTCTCGTGCGTGATTGGTCACTTCCCTGGCTTTCCAACATCTAACTTCACCTTTCGGATTGCGAAACTTCCTTGCAATTTTTGGGGCTGGCACGTGGCATTCCCGAAGATCTTGATCAATTGGACCGTGCCGGTTCGCCGAAAATCATCAACAGCCCGACCGTGGAAATGTTTTCGAATGCCAAGGCAGATTAATTTTATTCCACGCAAATCGCGTTCCGACACGAACTTTCCCGGAACGTGGGCAAACGAACGGCGAACGATAAATTTTGTCTTGGAGAATTTTTAAAACGGCTTTACATTTCCTGAGAACGTCATTATTATTTACATCCTAGAGGAGATCGGGTTTTATGGCGAACCCCAAATATAAACGTCTTGAGGAAAATTTCGTTACATGTCGACTTGATCCAAAGTTGGACATAAATTTTGCTTAAAACAGATAATTTTGAAGTTACTTGAAATTGTTATCATGGCCTATTATATTAAATCAGCGATTTGGGTAAGAATTTTTGCCGTAAAACCGCCAAAATTAAAAACAAGGAGTTATTGGGTTTGATATGCATATTCCTTGGTTTCCAAAAGATAAAATTAAAATTTGAAATATGTTAGGCGAATTGGTAACAATTGACTTGATAACAAGTATTACATTAATTATCATGATTATGGGTACTTTAAGATTGGTAACCCATTTGGAATAAAATTTTTTTTGTGAAAGAATAAAACCTGAAATAGAAAAAGGGAAAAGAAGAATTGTTTATACCGAAAAATTGAATTGGAATAAAGATAAATTAAATTATCGTGAAAAAAATTGGAAACTGTAACGAATAATTTCGTTTCGGGAAAACATAACTTGAAAAGGAAAAATTGGGAAAATTTGAAAACCGGGGGAAAAAAAACCTTTTTCCCAAAAGGGAAAAAAATTGAAATTTCGCAAAAAGGGTTTTTTGGGGGGCCTTTCAATTAAATCCCAAAAAACCCTTTTTAAAAATTGGAAATTAAAAGAACCCAAAAAATAAAACCGGGGGGAAATTTATTTATTTGTTTTTCAGTAGTATTGGACCAAAGCTAGCTAATATGATAAGAACAATAGATAGTGTACAAGAAAGGAGAATCGTATCAAACAGCAATTCCATTTTTATAAATCCTGTTAGTGCCAACGAAATATCTACCACAGTAAATAGTATGAAAGAAAAAGCTGGTGGAGTGGATGGAATAAGTGTTAAAGTCCTAAAGCATATAATAACATACATTAGTGAACCTGTTGTGCATATTTTCAATCTCTCAATCGAAAATAATAATACAAGAAATACAAGAAATAAAAACGTAATGCTTCCAAGAATCAACAAGACCTTGTCCACAAGAAATAGCGAGTACATTGCTGTGAAATATTTCAACCAACCGCCTCTCGAATTGAAGAATATCAACTTATCTATGAAATCCATTAAGAACAAAGTGATAAAGTGGATAAGGACAAAGAATATAATATTTATATAATTTCGTGTGTTATGAATATAAAAATTCTAAGATTGTTACATTTTCTTTTTTTCTTCTGTTAATTATATATACACGTTTAAATCAATTATGGTTGATAAACGGGATAAAGCGTTCTTAATGTTAAGTTTACTGTAAAACCTATCTTAATTAGATTTAAGAATTCCAGAACTATGTACAGGTATTTGATTACCTCTATAGTCTTAGAGTTTATTTTGTATATTTTGGTATATATAAATATAACTCTATGTATATTTCTGGTTAAATAAATATAAATAATAAATAAATTATATAAGAAAATGAAAATTAATCCAAATGAAGAACGATATAAGCCTGAGTATAAAGAATATTGCAAGCATTTGGATAAAATTATAAAGGCAGCCAAAACAAAACATGATAAAGATATAATTGAAAAGAATTCGAATAATTCAAAAGTACCGTGGAACATCATTAATGACAAACTAGGCAAAAAAGTAAGCAAAGGAAATAACATTCCACAGATAATTACAGAGGATAATGAGATAATCGAAAATCCAAAGGACATGGCTGATGGAATGAATTCGTTTTTCTGCAATATCGGTAAAAATTTGAGTAGTAAGATTAAATTACCCGTAGGCAAATATCTAAAATTGCCTCCGATGAATAGTAATACCCTATTTTTTAAACCAATACGTAATTCCGAAATATTAGAAGTAATTGATGATATGAAAGTAAAAAATGGAGGTTTGGATGGAATTAATACAAAAACAATTCAAACTTTGGCAGCCTATATAGTTGATTCCTTGCAACATATACTTAATCTTTGTATAGAGAAGTCAGTCTGGCCTAATGCGCTAAAAATAGCAGAAGTAATACCTATTCATAAATCGGATGACAAGCGCAATATCAGTAGCTACGGGCCCATCTCCCTAATATCTAATATAACTAAAATTTTCGAGAAATCGATATACAATAGATCGCAAGACTTTATACAGAAAAAAGGAATTACTGCGCAAAATCAATATGGTTTTGTAAAAAACAAGGGCACAAAAGATGCTCTGAATTTTATAACTAACAAAATCTATAGTGGACTAGATAAAAGTAAACCGATAGCTATAACTTTTCTAGACCTAGCAAAAGCCTTCGATACTGTTAACCGTAGTATACTTATGGACAAACTATATAACTATGGTATCAGAGGTAATTCGCACGAATTAATTCTTAACTATTTAAGCAATAGGAAACAACAGGTCAGAGTAGCCGATTCTGTTAGTGAGCAAGTAATCATAAATACAGGAGTACCACAAGGGACGATATTGGGCCCTTTGCTCTTTATATTATATGTTAACGATCTATTAATTGAAATGCCAAATAATGCAATATCATATGCTGATGATACAGCCTCGATATCTACAGAAGATAATTGGGAAGAAGTCGAGTGCAAAATGAACAAATACCTGAAAGAAGTGTCAGATTGGTTGGCACTAAACAAACTATCGTTAAATATAAGAAAAACAGTGTACATGACTTTCGGAAATTACCGTGATAGTGTTCCTAAGAATATCAATATAAAAATCGAAGATTATATTTTGAGTAGAGTTGATTCATGTAGATACTTGGGAATTATATTTGACTATAATTTAAAATGGAATAAGCATATAGAGTATATTACGAAAAAAAACCAAATATTTGTTATATCTGACGTACAAATTGTCAAGGTTTATGAGAACAGATACTTTAAAATTGTTATATTATGCATTCTTTCGTAGCGTTATTACGTATGGTAATGTAGCATGGGGAGGTGCATATAGAAGTATTCTTGAGCCGTTACAAAAAATCCAAAATAGAATTATTCGAATAATTAACAAAAGTGAATTCGGTACAGAAAATCCTTTGTCTTTATTTCAAAATTTTGCGTACGAGAGTTTAGCCTATCGTTATAAGCGACTTACTAGTTTATATGTCAACTCGGTAAGCAAGACTAGAAATAAAAGCATTCCACTTCCTAGGATAACTAAGACTGTTAGCTATAAGGATAGTTATTATACAGCGATAAAAGTGTTCGATGAACTTAGACATGATCTCAAATTACTAAATATAACAAAAAAATCAAGTAGAAATAAACTAAAGGTTTGGATTAAATCCAACATTTCGGTGTGGTGATAAGTAGAGGGTATATATTTCAGATACGGTTGTATGCATTAAGATGGGTTTATTATATAATATAATGTATTGGAAATATGTAAATATTGTAAAGAAACAGTGAATACATTTAGTTTTAAGTTTAGTATTACTTTTAGGATTACTTTTTGTAGTTCTTTTCTGGTAAATAAATAAATAAATAAATAAGTTTTCCTGCTATAAATTGAGATCATACTCGTAGATTCAAAGTAAGGCAGAATCGATTGGATTAAATAAACCTAATTGCAAGTCATTTCCTACAGTCTAATTCTGTAGGTTATTTTAAAATGAGTTGAATGCGTCACCCCTCCTCGTTAGTAATTCGTGGGGCAGTTAACGTCCACTTGCAAGTTAGTTAAGAACAATAAATTATGTTATGTAATTGAACTGATATTTCCTTTCCTATTTGTATTTATTTAGCGATAGGAATAGATTTAACGACAAAATAGGAAAATTTTATAAGATTTCTTCTCTAATAATCGAGTGTTCCTGAGCATTTATTTATTCATCTCAATTAAAAAGGCACAATTAAGCAAATGCAAAACTACTTACAACTGACACAGGTGGTTGACGATGATGTCGCAGTCGCCCAACAGTTCGACGTCGAAATGACAATGGGGCAGGGGCTCCCTATTGATCAATATTTGAGGAACGTTAGCGGGCAAGGAGCTTGGAATCAAGGCGACCGGCCGCACCTTCAGCGAACTGCCGATAACCAACAATAAGTCGCAACGATTTTTGTCTTCTGCCATAGCTTCGTGAAAGATGTCGGGCAGACCTTCGCCAAAAAACACAATATCCGGCTTCATAATGCCGGACATCACTAAACTGCTCAACTCTTCTCGTCGGTCTTTGAAGTCCTCCGGGCTCAACGATATACTCCCTTTACCGTGGCACTTTTCGCACAGAGGAATCTTCTGTGCCAAAATTGGCTCGCGGATGACGTCCGCCGTGACTTGGTGTCCGCACTTCGTACACGTGGCCGTCGCAAACGAACCATGACACTCCACCACCTTTTCGATGTTCGCAATCTTCTCTAGAGTGTCGATGTTTTGGGTGTAGTTGCGCAACAGCTTCCCCTGCATTTCCAACATCTTGATGAACTTGTGGCACGGGCTGGGTCGGAAATTTCCCGGATAAATGTCCTTGACGAATTTATAAAACGGCCGCGGATCCTGACTGAAATAGTTTATGTCGAACATCGCCTGAGGATCGGGCAGATCGGGAAAATCGATGGCCAACCGCAAATATACGCCGTCTCTCGACCGAAAATCCGGTATACCGCACGACACCGACACGCCGGCGCCCGTGAGGACAATAATATTTTTTGCGTCTGCAACAGATTAAATTTTTTAATTAACCCCTTGGGTACATTTGACGTCCGAGACACGTCATTCACTTTTTTCCCCTAGGAGCGGATGACGCGTTTAAGACGTCAAACCAAAATTAAACTCTTGACGTACATTTGACGTCTGAGAGACGTCGTTCGCTTGTTTTCCCTAGGAGCGGATGACGTGTCTAAAACGTTATTTGAGGTTAGGCACAATTCCGTTCATTTCATTGTAGCTTGTATCAGTCATAATACAGTATTTCGGTGAACATTATTTGCGATACACTGCCCCATTATGTCAAAAACAAGGAATATATTTTATGATAGTGATAGCGACTTTGAGAAATCCGAAGAAGAATTGTTTAGTGATCCTGAAATTGACAATTACAATGAAATACAAGGCGAAGGTGATGAAGACAATATTGAAATAGAAAATGATGACAATTGAAGGGTCCAATGCAATAACCGGCCAAGTCCACTTTTGGGCAAAATGAGTTAGGAACGCGGTTTTGTGCAGTATAAAATTCTCTTTCGTCCTGTGCAATAACCGGACCTAAAACTTAGAAAATACGCCACACATAGGTGTTTTGGTGGTTGCCTGCAATTAAATACTGTGCAATAACCGGTCAAGTCCTGGACTTGGCCTATTATTGCACAGTATTGACAAATAAAAGTTATACGTGTTTATGTGTTGGTTTAGCCTGACTGTTGTACTTTGTGCGTGTTTCTGAGGTGTAAAAAAGTGAAAAACTATGTCAGACAGTGAATTATCAGTTGGTGATCCCTTTGAAGGTACCCACACTGATAGTGATGAAGATTATGAGCCCGAAAACAGAACGGAAGGTCGATATAACCTCAAAAATTTGGCGGCAATAAAGTCTTCCAGTTCTGATTTTTCCGCTGAGGAAGAATCTAATGCGCAACAGCCTGTAACGAATACTGCTACACCACAATGCGGAAAAAAACGACTATTGCGCAAATCTTTATGGAAAAGAAGCTTGCGAAAATTGAAAAGGACCCACGGCGAAAAATATATTAACATCGCTGGCACGTCAGTTAAAGAAAAAACAATGGGTGAGAACTGTAACTGCAAACTTAAGTGTTTCGTAAATATTGGGCCCGAGGGATGCAAAGCTATTTACACTAACTTTTATGGAATCTCTTCAAAAGATTTGCAAGATGCGTATTTATATGGATTGATTAAAAGACATTCAGTAAACCGTCAAAGACCGCGCTCGGGAGAGGGACAAGCTAAAAGCTCCACCTATTTGTATAGAGTAAGTTCTTTCTTTTATGCCATACTTAATTAACGACAATATTAATCATTAAAATTATGTGTGCAGATTCGGCACGCTAATCAGGAGATACGGATTTGTAAGAAGGCTTTCGTAAGTGTACATGGACTAAGTAAGAGCAGACTTGAGCGATTACAGAAGCACCTGTCCCATGGAAATAGTACACCTCCTACAGACAGAAGAGGAAGACATGAGAAGCGGCCAAACAAATTGCATGAAGATATTAATACTAAAATACGCGAACACATTCTAAGTTTTCCAAGATACAAGTCGCATTACAGTAGAAAAGATAATATACATCAGTGGTATCTTTCGCCTCTCTTAAATATATCTAAACTGCATGAGCTATATTTGGAAAAAATGAGCCGGACCAGTATGCGTTAATTCTACAAAACAAACCGATTAAGCCTGTTGTTAAATATGAATATTTCAGAAAATTCTTTGTGGAAAACTATAACATAACTTTTGGCAAACCAAAGTCGGACACTTGCCAAAAGTGCGACAAATTAACAAATAAAATTAATGGAGCCAACTCTGATGCTGAAAAAAGTTTTGGAGCGCGAAAAGTCTATGCATATTGTTAAGGCAGACCACTTTTATACCGATTTGAAAGATAAAACACAGTTATCAAAAAATGATCCGAAATTTGAAGTGATCACTTTTGATTTCCAGCAAAATTTACCCCTACCCGTTTCATCGAGTAGTGAAGTCTTTTATAAAATTCAACTTTGGGTGTTTAATTTTTGCGTACATCTTGGCAGTAATGGAAAAAGCTACTTCTACATTTACGATGAAACCTTGGCTGGTAAAGGACAAAATGAAGTAGCCAGTCTTCTTTTACACTTTTTTAATAACTTCATACGACCTGAAGTAACAGACATCTATATTTTCTCCGATAACTGTGCATCTCAAAACAAAAACTACATGTTGGTACAATTTTTACACAGCTTAGTAGAAACTAATAGGTATAGATTTATATGCCACAGATATCCAGAACCGGGGCACAGTTTTTTGCCCTGCGATCGCAGTTTTGGGGCAATAGAACAGATGAAACGTAAACACGACAAAATATATTTACCACGGGATTACATTAATATTATTAAAAGCGCAAATAAACATTTTGAAGTTATACAGGTAACACAAGATTTTCTTTTCAACTTCAGAGATCATTTCCAAAGATTTTTTTTGAAAAATCCGTCAAAAAAAGATTCTAAATTCACACTGTCTAAATATCGGCTTATAATTTATGAAAAAGTGATGCAGAAACATTGGTAAAATGTAGTGAGTCAGTAGCTTTCCCAGTTCTTTACACATTTGGTATAAAAAACAAGAAAATTTTAGAGACCATCACGTTTCCAAATAATGACCAAAAACTGTATGAGGCACGAAGATTGCTTAAAAAAACTAAATATGATCATGTCATGATATTGGCAAAAAATTATGTTCCTAAATGTAACTTGTGGTATTACAATGAGATAGAAGAATACCATAAATCCTATCAGCTACAGGACCATGAAACTTCAGTGTCAGAATTTAGCAGCGACGAATAAGTGAAAATATTTCTTATTTTGTGTATAGTTTATAGTTTTCTGTTGTTTTTATAATGTATTATGGAAATTAATAAATATTCACATTTACATTACTTTTTTTACTGTTTATTGATAAAATTTTGCAGAAACTATGCAATAACAGGCCAAGTCCATCTAATGTTTGTTTGTATTTTAGGTAGTTTTAGACGTTCGTGCCTCAAATTTTTTTTACAAGATGTTTGGTACTATCTAGATACAATGAAATTGTTTCAAAAATCTATCAATCTCTATTTTGCTTATAGAACGTTTTTTTGATCTCCTGAACAATTGATCAAAGTGGACTTGACTGGTTATTGCATTGGACCCCTCAATTGTAATATAAAACCAAGGTTTCGAAGACGCCCAAGACGTCTATCGAGCAGTGATAGTGAATCCTCTCGTGAACCAGAATCAGAGGAATGGATTTGGGAAGAAGAAGAAAATGTGGCCGATATAAAAAGTTTTTCTTAAATATCTGGAATTAATCCTTTGAGCCTGCGTAGACAAGGTGGTAATCCTACGCCTTTAGATGTTGTGAAAGAAGTCTTGAATGAAGATTTTTGGGACACTATAGTGGAAGAGACGAATAGATGTGCCAGACGAGTGATAGAAAAAGAAGGTTGTGTAACAAAAAAAAACCAAAGGTGGTTTCCTGTAAGTTCTGATGAAATGAAAGCTTATATTGGATTATGCAACTTGATGTCGCAAATGAAGAAGCCGATTGGTCAAAAATATATGCAATAAGTACTCCGATTTTTGCCAGCACTATGCCACGCGATAGGTTTTTTGATATTTCAAGCTTTCTACATTTTACGGATAATGAATAGGAAAATAAAGATGACAGAATAAGAAAGATTAGAAATATGGTGGATTACCTAAATACTAAATTTTGTTACCTTTACACCCCCGATAGTGAAGCAGCTATTGATGAATCGTTAATGAAATTCAAAGGTCGATTGGGTTTTATTCAATTTATTGAAGAGCTCGTTTTGGCATAAAATTTTATAAACTTTGCGAATCCACATCAGGTTATTGTATTCGTTTCGAAATTTATGTTGGCAAGGATAAAATCCAGGCAAGTGATATACCTGCTACCGAGAGTGTAGTAGTGGAAGTGGCACGGCCTATTTTAAAAAAAAGGTTACACGTCGTATATGGATAATTTTTATTCATCGCCACATTTATTTCTGACCTTACTAAAAAATGACACGAATGCCGTCGGAACTGTTCGGAAAAACAGGAAGAATATGCCAAAGGTGTTTTCTTCGATGAAGTCGAAAAAAGGAGAAGTCAAAAACTTTATCCAGTCACGGCTTATTGGCTTTGAAATGGAGAGATAAAAAAGACGTTCGCATGCTCAGCACGAAACATTCAAATGCCGATTTGATAAACGCAGGCAAAAGGAGAAAAAATGAAGGTGGCGATAGCGAAAATATTATAAAACCGGCATCTGCGCTTGAGTTTATACTCAGTTTATACCTTTACAATTAAAGGTTTGGGAGGCGTTGATGAACAAGACCAATTGCTAGCGCGCTTCCCAGTTATGAGAAAATGTTTTTTTATCTAATAGATATGGCCTTTTATAATGCTCATGTTTTATATTCTAAAATCGACTGCACAACCAAGGCAGGCATTACTTCCTTTCGTTTAGCTATTGCCAAAGAATTGCTGGAGCAATTGTCATTGCCAAATTATAAACGTCGCGGACGTCCGTCAAGTAGCGATACGCCATTTCGTTTGGCAGCGAAAAATTGGGCACACTTTCCTGAGAACATTCCTTCAACTAATTCGAAGCAACACCCTGGAAAAAGGTGCCGTGTTCGTTATAAGCATAATATTAGGAAAGAGACTACGTGGCAGTGCAAACAATGCAAAAGTACCTACTTGCTTTGAAAAATATCACACTCTGCATAATTATTAGTAATTGGTTTTTTGTTATAGCTTGAATTTATTTCATTTAGTTCTATTTTGTTGTTATTAATTTATTTTTGTTTTGCAATTCTAATTACTTGGAAGACATCTTAATACTACACATGTCACCAATATTTTAGAAACAAATAAGTTCTTACGTAAAATGTACCGCCTTTACGTGCTACTCCAAGCAACCAAAAATTATATCCGTTCCGCATGCAAATATTTTCTCAAATAAATCCGTACCCAAGGGGTTAACCGTACTTAAATTGCTATATAATTTTTGAAACCTCTATTTGCAAACACCTTTTTTCAAGGGACAGTTTCTTATTTCCCAAACTTAAATCCCAGTTAGCGGACACCTTCCAACAACAACCAACATTTTCTACTCCACAGCTGTCCCTTTATCGGGAGGCTTCGCTGCACTTACTTATTTAAACGAAATTACCTTTCAATAGCCGCACGACGTCATCTATTGTATTAACATGTCTGAGTTTGTGCCGACGCGGGGGCTCTGCTAGCATATTAATAATCAGTTTCCATAATGTAATGTCGTCGACGTATTGCGGAATTTGATCGGAATCGACTCCCAATTCGCTGAGAAGGGCACGCGGATCCACGCCACTTTGCATTTGCTTCTGAATCTGAAATTGCGACGTTCGAAAATTGAATTAAAACAAAATATACCCCGTTTACCCAAACTAAACTTCCCGCCATCGGCTTCCAGTCTTCCCCCGACAGCTCGGACAATCCGCTCAATTCGCTGAAATGACTGACCGTCGACGCATTATCGTCGTCCGGCTCCAATTCTAAACTATCCCGCGACGTGTCCAACGAATCCATGGCCGTTGTCCTTTTCGTAATTGGAATACTGGCGGGGCTTTTATCTACAAAAATCGCGAAAATCCAATTAGGGGGTCGCGTTATTTTTCTCTCAAAGGTTACAAATCAGCAATCGATAGTGATAATAATAATTAAAAAACTAACCTTAAAAAGTGAACGTTTGCCGAAACTACATAACCTTCTTATATACGGGAAAAGCAAAGGCCGATTTGTTTTTCTTCAGAATTTTCAAATTATAACCATAAAATAAGCGTCGACGTGAACCGTTAATTTCCAAATATGTATTGATTACCATCTACATAACAAAAAAAAACCGAAATACAAGTTACACAATTTTGGGAGCTTAAAACCTACCATAACAAATTGATTATTGATAACCGAATCGGTAACTTATGCGAACACAAACACGTAAACGTGCCTTTCGACAACGACGTAAACAAACAAATTTCCACCCTATTTGTACGTTTCGTTTAATCGAGCAATTTCTCAAAAACGCACAATAAAACCACAACTATTGGGGAAAAATTTGGATTTTATTTTGCAACATTGTATGATCGTCGATCCAAAAACCGACGCACAGAACAAATCAAAAGAAAACCAAATCGAAGTATATTAGATAGTAATTTAATTTCGACATCGAGGAACGTTCGGAAAAATAATTATAAACGTTTGAAGTTTGCCACGCCTACAAAATGTCCTCCAATATCGCCGTTGTCACGCAGCCATTTTGGGTGGAAAGTTTTCACTAAACAATCAAACATATTTTAGAACGTTTACCTTCGATCGGGCCGATCGCACCTGCCGCGGCCCTGGAAATGTCGGCGAAACCGTCCCCGTAACACAAAACACCTCCGCCGGCGACGTCCGGGTCCATTTTTGGGCGCTTTGCGAGCGATTTGTTTTCCGTACGGTCCGACAGGGCGTCCATCTTTGACACGAGTAAAAAATTTCCAGATGACGCCGTCCGGAAATAGAGGGCGCGATCGGCGCGTCTTCCAAAATTTCCCGCAACCGTTTCGGATCGTCCGTTCGCCGATACCGTCCGTATTTTTTTGCCGGTGGCGGCGATCAAATCATTTCGCAGTCGGCCGAAATTCTTTGGCAAATTCGCGAGGCATGCCGAAAAATAAAGGTGAGCCATGTTCGTCGGAATACCTCCGCGCCACGTTACCATAACCGTAGTCTGCGTTGATTGTTTCGTGCTTATAAGGTCTGTGCAATCGATTTTAACTTATAACTAGAGGCGCTTGCGTCAAGGACTAATGAAATCTATTATGTATGGTTTAGAATTTGACTATTTGCTATAACTTCTTTAAAATTGAAAAATAAAATTGTGTTTTCGTTTTACACGTATTAAAACTGCAATTAACGTATTTTTCGTAAAGTAAACAAGAAATTATTCCGAAAATATTTAATAAAATGGCCTATTACGTATGGTTTAGAACTTTACTATTTGCTGGAACTTTTTTAAAATTGAAAAATAAAGTTCTGTTTTCGTTTTTCATCCGTTAAAACTGCAATTAATGTATTTTTCGTAAAGTAAACAAGAAATTATTCTAAAAATATTTAATAAAATGGTCTATTATGTATGGTTTAGAACTTTACTATTTGGTGTAACTTTTTAAAATTGAAAAATAAAATTGTGTTTTCGTTTTACATGTATTAAAACTGCAATTAATGTATTTTTCGTAAAGTAAACAAGAAATTATTGCGAAAATATTTAATAAAATGGTCTATTACGTATGGTTTAGAACTTTACTATTTGCTGGAATTTTTTTAAAATTGAAAAATAAAGTTGTGTTTTCGTTTTTCATCCGTTAAAACTGCAATTAATGTATTTTTCGTAAAGTAAACAAGAAATTATTCTAAAAATATTTAATAAAATGGTCTATTATGTATGGTTTAGAACTTTACTATTTGGTGTAACTTTTTAAAATTGAAAAATAAAATTGTGTTTTCGTTTTACATGTATTAAAACTGCAATTAATGTATTTTTCGTAAAGTAAACAAGAAATTATTGCGAAAATATTTAATAAAATGACCTATTACGTATGGTTTAGAACTTTACTATTTGCTGGAACTTTTTTAAAATTGAAAAATAAAGTTCTGTTTTCGTTTTTCATCCGTTAAAACTGCAATTAATGTATTTTTCGTAAAGTAAACAAGAAATTATTCTAAAAATATTTAATAAAATGGTCTATTATGTATGGTTTAGAACTTTACTATTTGGTGTAACTTTTTAAAATTGAAAAATAAAATTGTGTTTTCGTTTTACATGTATTAAAACTGCAATTAATGTATTTTTCGTAAAGTAAACAAGAAATTATTCGAAAATATTTAATAAAATGGCCTATTACGTATGGTTTAGAACTTTACTATTTGCTGGAATTTTTAAAATTGAAAAATAAAGTTGTGTTTTCGTTTTTCATCCGTTAAAACTGCAATCAATGTATTTTTCGTAAAGTAAACAAGAAATTATTCTGAAAATATTTAATAAAATGGTCTATTATGTATGGTTTAGAACTTTACTATTTGGTGTAACTTTTTAAAATTGAAAAATAAAATTGTGTTTTCGTTTTACATGTATTAAAACTGCAATTAATGTATTTTTCGTAAAGTAAACAAGAAATTATTCTGAAAATATTTAATAAAATGGTCTATTACGTATGGTTTAGAACTTTACTATTTGCTGGAATTTTTTTAAAATTGAAAAATAAAGTTGTGTTTTCGTTTTTCATCCGTTAAAACTGCAATTAATGTATTTTTCGTAAAGTAAACAAGAAATTATTCTGAAAATATTTAATAAAATGGTCTATTATGTATGGTTTAGAACTTTACTATTTGGTGTAACTTTTTAAAATTGAAAAATAAAATTGTGTTTTCGTTTTACATGTATTAAAACTGCAATTAATGTATTTTTCGTAAAGTAAACAAGAAATTATTCCGAAAATATTTAATAAAATGGTCTATTACGTATGGTTTAGAACTTTACTATTTGCTGGAATTTTTTTAAAATTGAAAAATAAAGTTGTGTTTTCGTTTTTCATCCGTTAAAACTGCAATTAATGTATTTTTCGTAAAGTAAACAAGAAATTATTCTAAAAATATTTAATAAAATGGTCTATTATGTATGGTTTAGAACTTTACTATTTGGTGTAACTTTTTAAAATTGAAAAATAAAATTGTGTTTTCGTTTTACACGTATTAAAACTGCAATTAATGTATTTTTCGTAAAGTAAACAAGAAATTATTCCGAAAATATTTAACAAAATGGTCTATTACGTATGGTTTAGAACTTTACTATTTGCTGGAATTTTTTTAAAATTGAAAAATAAAGTTCTGTTTTCGTTTTTCATCCGTTAAAACTGCAATTAATGTATTTTTCGTAAAGTAAACAAGAAATTATTCTAAAAATATTTAATAAAATGGTCTATTATGTATGGTTTAGAACTTTACTATTTGGTGTAACTTTTTAAAATTGAAAAATAAAATTGTGTTTTCGTTTTACATGTATTAAAACTGCAATTAATGTATTTTTCGTAAAGTAAACAAGAAATTATTGCGAAAATATTTAATAAAATGGTCTATTACGTATGGTTTAGAACTTTACTATTTGCTGGAATTTTTTTAAAATTGAAAAATAAAGTTGTGTTTTCGTTTTTCATCCGTTAAAACTGCAATTAATGTATTTTTCGTAAAGTAAACAAGAAATTATTCTAAAAATATTTAATAAAATGGTCTATTATGTATGGTTTAGAACTTTACTATTTGGTGTAACTTTTAAAATTGAAAAATAAAATTGTGTTTTCGTTTTACACGTATTAAAACTGCAATCAATGTATTTTTCGTAAAGTAAACAAGAAATTATTCTGAAAATATTTAATAAAATGGTCTATTATGTATGGTTTAGAACTTTACTATTTGGTGTAACTTTTTAAAATTGAAAAATAAAATTGTGTTTTCGTTTTACACGTATTAAAACTGCAATTAACGTATTTTTCGTAAAGTAAACAAGAAATTATTCCGAAAATATTTAACAAAATGGCCTATTACGTATGGTTTAGAACTTTACTATTTGCTGGAACTTTTTAAAATTGAAAAATAAAGTTCTGTTTTCGTTTTCATCCGTTAAAACTGCAATCAATGTATTTTTCGTAAAGTAAACAAGAAATTATTCTGAAAATATTTAATAAAATGGTAGCAAATATACATTACAGTTACCATTAGTTCCTGAAGCGGGCGACATCTGTTATTTCTTGAAAGTTGTCAGGCCAGCTGTTTTATGCGAACGCACAGACCTTATAAGCACGAAAACAATCGACGCAGACGACGCCATAACCTTTCGCACAACTGATCCCGTCAAATGTCAAATCGAGTTATTAATAACCCGGAACTTGGGCAGGTAAAGGAGGCAAAAATCGTAGAAGAGGCAAGAACGAAAACGAAACGGAAAAACGCGAACTGGTGTTCAAAGAAGACGGCCAGGAGTACGCGCAGGTCACGAAAATGTTGGGAAACGGCAGATTGGAGGCGATGTGCTTCGACGGCACCAAACGTCTGTGTCACATACGCGGTAAGCTTCGCAAGAAAGTGTGGATCAATCAGGGCGACATCATATTAATTGGTTTGCGAGATTACCAGGACGCAAAGGCCGACGTCATCTTGAAGTATACACCAGACGAAGCTCGAAATCTAAAAACATACGGAGAATTCCCCGAGACCGTAAGGATTAACGACACCGTCACGTTTGTAGAGGACGGTTTCGACGAAGACATCGAATTCGGCGACGACATTAGCTCAGGAGACGAGGCGGATCCCGTCGATGGCGTACGTAGATAATGTCGTTGTATGTTGCTAGTTACCTTCTTGGATTCTTTCCAGATCTGATATTTTAAGGGATCGTCGTCGCTTCTACAAGAAGTTGTGCGTCTCGAACGGGCGTCAAATTTACGAGTTGTCCCCCATCGTCTTTTCTGTAAAATACGTGGAAAACGAAATGCATAAGTATAATTGTTATTTTCAAGGTTTATCGACATGAATACTAATCGACGAACAATGCGCTAACGTTTTTCTGTTAAACCCTATTAGAATACGATGTCGATAAGTTTCGATTGTTGCAGTAGAGATTGCAACTCGGCCTAGGGTTTCTCTTATGGGTAATGCGAAATTCAGTTCGAAATGGACGCTTCTTAATTTCTCGTGCGCCGACTCGACGTTCAATCTGCATTGTGCGATGAAGACGGAAAATAATATAAGTAGGAGGGGAACGATGGGTTCCGACCCGAAACTCTTTTAGACGCTGGATCATTTATGTAGCAGAAAATGATAAGTCGAAACCAACCGTGCTATTCCATAAAATTACCATAACGGTGCGTAATTTTTACAAGAACTGCTTAACACGTCATCGCCGTGGAATCGTGCGAAAATTTCGACTGGCCGTTAATTTTCTTACAGGCCTCTAAAAATTACAGAGTTATGAAAAATTCAAAGTTAACTAACTATTCCTTCAGAGACGTAGAACACTTAAAATCGTTTGGTGCTACAAAAACCGATAAATTGTACTTATCTAAGCGACTTCATGTGTATATTTCTGTAACGGGTATTATATTTTATATTTTTCTTGTGCGCGACGGCAAAAAGTAGTGCCGCACGATCGACGTAACAGACAAACGCTTAGCTGGACGATAACCGGCTCTCGACCGCAAAAGTCGAGGTTCCGAGGCGTCGATGGAGAAGAGTTAAAAATCAAGCCACGCCACTGTTACACTTTTTTTTTGTAAATATCCAATAAAAATTAAACATTTCCTTCAAATCTACTTTAAAGGAGCTTTTTTTCTAGTTACTACTGTTTATGTAAAGTTTCAATTGATTA
This sequence comes from Rhagophthalmus giganteus, assembly GCA_036326145.1. Taxonomy (NCBI): domain Eukaryota; kingdom Metazoa; phylum Arthropoda; class Insecta; order Coleoptera; family Rhagophthalmidae; genus Rhagophthalmus; species Rhagophthalmus giganteus. The sequence goes on along the minus strand of JARFJA010000101.1, from coordinate 19,929 downwards.
GCCTAATAGACGATTTAATTATAAATATGCTATTGCTCGTTTAGCATAAATATTTTTTATAATTTAGAGTGAAAAATAGTGGCCGCTTAAACTTTTAACAAAAACTTGGTGCGAGTGTCATTTCATTCGTCAACATGTATACTTTCGAGGTAGGTTTTTATAGTAATTTTGGAATAAACGCATGATAAACTTCAAATTTAATAATTTTAATAATTCAACAAGTTTAAGAAACCATAATTTAACAAAACCACAAATATCTTTAACTTAAAAATTGAAACAAACAATAAAAACATTGTCGGCATTAATCTTATATCGTACGTAAAATATAATTATCGAACCTCTTTGCGAAGTCGCACTTTAAGGGGCAACTAAATTAATAATCCTGCGATTGACTTTTGGCACCCTTCGCGGCCGAAGTGGAAGTTCCCGTTTTCTTCGGCAACAGCACCGCCTGAATGTTCGGCAGAACGCCCCCCTGGGCGATGGTGACTCCGGCCAGCAGCTTGTTCAGTTCTTCGTCGTTCCGGATCGCAAGTTGTAGGTGTCTAGGGATGATTCTGGTCTTCTTGTTGTCTCGGCGGCGTTGCCGGCCAACTCTAAAACTTCGGCGGCCAAATATTCCATTACTGCCGCCAAATAGACGGGCGCCCCGCCCCGATTCGCTCGGCGTAGTTGCCTTTGCGTAAGAGCCGGTGAATTCTTCCCACCGGGAATTGTAGGCCGGCACGATTCGAACGAGACTTGGCCTTTCCTTTAACTTTGCCGCCTTTACCGCGACCAGACATTTTTTCAACTATTCACTACAAACGCAAAAAGGTAAATGGTAAAACGTACATGAATAAATTCCTCGTTGGTACGATGTTTTGACAGAAAAACGGTGGGAAAAATCTTTACGGTCATTTTTCCTACAGGTCAACAGTATGAAACGTCGGGCAATATTAATACAATAAGTTGTTATTTATAAATAATTCGTATGTATTTATCGTTTAGAAAATATTGTGTTGTGGACGTTGTGTGGGTTTTAAGGGGGTATTATCAGGGTCCGTTATATTGAAAAAGTATATCAAATGAAACAATATTAATATACATTGTTTACGAAAACGAGGCATCTTTACGAAAGGTTCATGATTCGTATAGATACCTCCAACTCTCTAGTTTTCAACAAACTTGTTGCGTTTCCTTAATAAGGTTAAGAAATTATTAAATTTGCAATCAAACATGCAATAGTATTTTAAAGAAATACGTCACTTCAGGTAATAAAAACCACCTGGAGTAATAGATAAATCATAGCTACGTACTACAAACACAACGTTAACACTTGAAAATTAACCATTTTTAAGAACAAAGGGCATAAAAATTAAACTAAATTACTATAATCTAGGAACATTTTCGTGCTGTGTTTGTTAAGTTGAGTCAATTTGTAGTTCGGCTGTTTTTAGAAGGATGGCAGCACGTGCAAATTTTTGCATTGTCAAACGTATAATTTATGAAACTTCATCTAAAGTAAATAGAATAATGTTTTCTTTGTATTTTTAAAGTTAAATTTGCACAATAGTCAACTTCAGTTCTATTCATACTTCACTTTACGTTATATGAAATTTTCAAATTGCAGTGAAATTGTGTTTTTGCAAAATATAGTCGTGCTAACTAATACTCTTACATTTTATCTTTTCATTTTAGTCAACTTCTGAAAATTAAATAAACAATATATAAGTATATAATAAAATCCAGATAACACAACGTGCGGACATCCATAAGACAATTGAAGGGTCTGGTGCAAAAGAAGGCAGCTCCAACTGTATACGTACTATACGAACTTTTATTGGGGAATACGAAAAATGATTATTACCAGACGAATATGTTGTACTGGTGAAAAATACTTGTCGCAAGTTTGTAGTAGTTCCAGTTACTCAAAACATCATTTTAAATTTCAGTGGGCTGAAAATTTGGTCACGGTATGTATTCTTTACTAAACTACAATATAGCGTACAACTGGAAAATATTTTTTAATGTTAAACAGTTTTCACCTTCTCCTGAACAATTTATAACAATGGAGCTGCCCCCTTTTTGCGCCGGACTCTTCAATCGAGGAGCTTAGAGGAAAAGTGGTACAAATGACATTTGTTCAAATGATGACATGTGCAGTATAACAAGAATTGTGAAGTAGAAGTTGCTTAAATTAATACAGTTTATTGAAAAAAACAGTAGTATTTGGTCCATAATGACAGCTATATGAATATTTTTAGCACTTGTGCTAAGTTTAATATGAAATGTCTCACATAAACTCAAATGTCACTTGTACTACTTTTCCTCAAAGTCCCTCAATTGTTAAATGGACTTTCAAATAGGTTCATTATGCTGATATTATACGACACATATTCTTATACAACTTGTAAAGAATATCACTCGTAGCATATTCAATAATCGATGAGCAGTAATCAAAAATACAAATCGATGCTTCAAATGGTGTCTGATTATTTATCAATTATGCCTATTCCAACACCAAAGGGAAGAAGGAAATTGATTAGTATAAATTATACCATTCAATAGAAAATCATAAATCGATGTATTCTGCTAAATACAACCATACATATCTTTTCTATACTGAATAACGGTGACACTTTTTGAACTTAACTGTAATATTCTTAAGTATACATCTACCCACTGTTTTGGAGGATTAGTATTAGTTATTTCTAATTCATCTTCAAATTTTGTAGATAAAAATGATTTACAGAATACATAATTATTATCTGCAAGATGTCTAATACCTCTAACTTTTAGAAGAAAATGGTTATATGGAATAACTGCATCGGTCGACAATTTACAAAAATTTATCGAGAAAGATCGATAACTGCATTTTGCCATTAAACTCCTATAGTGAAGTTGAATGTTATTAATATTATGTTAAAAATTAATATATTGCGAGATGTTTTCCTATAAGAAATATTCAATGTGACATATGTTGAGGTTATGTTTATTTCTTATTTGTAATCACGTATAAATTCAACTTTGGTAATAAATACTTTGTAGGTGTTTGTTAATTTATAATGAAATATAAATAATAATATTTTAAGGTTAACTTTCACATTTTATTTCATTTACTATTTTATAAAAAGGCACTCAAAATAACAAACACCGAGAAAACTTGGGTACACAATATGTAAAATATAATAATTAATATTTTATATGACATAAGTATAGTTATAGCTTCATAATTAAAATTTTCTAACGCACGTTATCGAATCCGTGTCGACAAATTATATTTTGGAAATCTAAAAATGCACATCGGTAATCCGAAGCCACTCGTGAAATTCCGCGCAACATTTCGTAATGAACAAATTTAAAGTCGAACTGGGCTTTGCAAAATAAAGATGCATAAGGATAAAGACATAAAGATAGCGGCAACATTGCTAACTTAAAATATCGCGAATTAGCATTAAAAAAATTTAAATTGTAAATTCTTTAGCAGGATATACCTACGCCATCTATTAGCAAACTTGTAAGTGTTAGTTCCAAAATTGCCGTCGAGTTTGACTGTAGCGTGCTAATTATTTTAATTAATTAAATTATTATGATTATACCGTCGTCTGCGTTGATTGTTTTCGTGTTTATAAGGTCTGTGCATAAGCATAAAACAGCTGACCTGACAACTTTAATGGAAATAACAGATGTCGCTCGCGTCGGATATTAATGGTAACTGTAATGATTATTTGCAACTAGGATTTTCATTTAAAGTGTGGAATTCACAGTAAATAATATGCAGCTATAACATTGTTGTGTGCCTAATTGCACACAAATAAATAGAAATAAAATTAAAATGCACCGATTTCCTTCTGATATTACGTATAAAAAATTGTGGTGTAAACAAATATTTAATGTAACAGGTAAATAATTGCGATTTCAATAATTCATTCTCGCTTAACTCTTTATTACTACTTAATTATACATTTGCAGGACACAATATCGAACCCAATTTGTATGTTTGCGAAAAACATTTCGAAAAGAGTCGTTACTATTCCAAAAAATTCTTTAAGTTCCCATTTTTCTTGTTACAATCATAAAAATTTAATCGCAGACATCATTTTAACAAAGCTAATTAAACTATTATTTTCCAGTTACTGTAACACGCAAAATGATAAAGTAATTAATCAAAATGTATATTCAAAACCACCAACTAGAAAAATTTTAAAATTATAGCCTTTATAGATCGGTATCTACCATTTTATTAAATATTTTCACAATAATTTCTTGTTTACTTTACGAAAAATACATTAATTGCAGTTTTAATAGATGTAAAACGAAAACGCAATTTTATTTTTCAATTTTAAAAAGTTACACCAAATAGTCAAGTTCTAAACCATACATAATAGATTTCATTAATATCTGACGCAAGCGCCTTTAATTGTGAATTAAAGTCTATTGCACAGACCTTATAAGCACGAAAACAATCAACGCACACTATGGATTATACCTACATAAATTTTAAAATGATTTATTTTTTAAAATATTAGAAAATATTGAAAATAAATTTAAAGACAAATAGATATCTATTATTTCAGACTCTGTAAAATCGACGTGAAAGAGTATTATAAGGGCCGGTTTTGCAGTTATCAGATAAACGTTAGATAAGCTATTCCTGGAATAATTTTCATGGAAACCTTTGGGCGAGTTCGGAGAACGTCAGCGGCTGACATTGAGCGCTACCACGCGGCAATGCATGCGGTTGGTTTATTTGTTTAAACCTTCCAACTGCAAGCAATTGTCGTGTAGCAGTGCTTGAACGCCGAGATCCGTTGAACTCTTCCATTGTCACGAGAAACGTTTCCATAGCAGTTATTCCATGAATAGCTTATCTAACGTTTATCTCATAATTTTAAAAGCGTACCTAAGTAGAATAACTGCTTATTGTTAGAGACAAGGATGTTATTATATTTGGGATTTACTATATTTTACTATATAATATAATGTTATATTAATGGCGAGGTATGTATTTTATCCTGTATACAAAATGGGCAACCGTTGCCAACAATAGGTTCTCGAACAACAAAATTTCATTTTCAGAACAAAAGCTTCTTTTATTCGAAAAGTTGTAATTAAATTACATTGAAACGATGGAAGGTAACGACGGTAATTGTATTGGAAATGGCAATAAAGTGGAAGACGAGAGTGACGCACTTGGCAATTCGAAGTAAGCGACGTTTGACCATTTCGTTGTGACTAAATTCTTTAAAAGAAAGCACCTTACAGATTTATGTACCAAAATGTTGTTGCCACGATGCCGAGCGACCGAAATGCCACCCATTACAGCATGGAACACAAGAACAGAGGTCTGGCCGTGATCTTTAACCACGAGCATTTCGAGGTGGGCGGCTTACGCCATCGGTCGGGCACAAACGTGGATTGCGCGACGTTAACGAACCGGTTGGAAAAGATCGGATTTGACGTTCAAGTTTTTCATAACTTAGAATATGCCGAATTACAAGCTCATGTCAATGCGGTCGCAAACACGAATCATACGGATAGCGATTGTTTTTTAATGGTCGTACTATCTCACGGCGAATTGGGGATTTTGTATGCAAAAGATACTGCATACAAGCCAGAAAACTTATGGGCGCCATTCACTGCCGATCGATGTCCGTCTTTAGCCGGTTTGTTTGTGGAATTTTTTGGCGTATCGTACTAACGACGATATTTTTAATACCTATTTAAGATTAATATTGGAATTAATACTTTTAGGGAAGCCGAAGGTGTTCCTATTTCAAGCTTGTCAGGGCGATAAATTAGACGGCGGTGTTACTTTAAGTAATAGAACAGAAACGGACGGTTATCCATCGAATACTTATAGAATACCTTCCCAAGCCGACTTTCTTATTGCCTATTCGACAATACCAGGTAATATACCAGGTAAATACCAGGTAGGTTGAGGAAAAGTCGACGAATTGCTTCTTTGTACGATTAGGTATCGATTAGTACTTTAAGTTTTAAAAATTAACGATCATAATTCATGTCGAAGTTGTTTAATCGTATTTTATTATGTATAAAAAAACTTTTAAAAAAAATCACGATCGTTAATAGCTAGCATTACAATTGCTGTTAACGTGGGAATCTACTTGAGGCAGTCTCGTCTCGAGCATAGGCTGATCTAATGGAGGCGAGGCATGAGCCGTAACGTGCCTGTTTTTTTGGCATGCTCAAAGGCGCCTCGGTCACGTTCCCTTTAGTCGTCTTTATGAATACATGCCCGCAAGACCTTCCTTCACCGATATCGCTCTTATGGAGTAGTTCTTTCGTTCGTCGTCTATGTTGTCTCTTCTTTTATTGACTTTTCTTTAAAGAACGAATGATCATTATTATGACTGCAACAACTTTATGTACGTGCGGCGTCATTGTGTCGTGCAATTGGCCGGTCCGGGCTGCCTCGCCACATTTGTTGCAACTCGAGAAAGTCCGGCATTGCACGGCCTCGAGTCGATCCCCGCTCGACCAGAGGCTGCTTCAAGTGAATTCTCGCAGGTGCCTTTACAGATCTAATTTTTATGTATCATTTTGTAGGTTATTATTCGTGGCGCAACACAACGCACGGTTCCTGGTTCATTCAGGCGTTGTGTTTGGAACTGGAAGAGAGTGCCTTCGTTCACGACTTACTTACAATTTTAACGTTTGTCTCGCGTCGAGTGGCCATCGATTACGAAAGCAACGTTCCAGATAGTATGACCATGCATCGACAAAAACAGATACCTTGCGTTACCAGCATGCTGACCAGACTTATAAAGTTCACCAAGAAAGGGTAGGAAAAGATTGATTTTTTTTTTTTGAATTTAAAATAAATTTTACTTTAGTAGTGTATTTTAGAACAAATAGTATAGACAGTGACCCCCGCATCCAAGATTGTAAGATGAAAGATAAGTCGAAGCAGGGTTTGAGCGGGCTCTTTTACGGTAAAAGTAAGGGCAATATCTATCAAGTAAATTATTGATTTTATGCGCACGAAGATACGTTACCTTAGGGTGAAATTCGTAAACGACAATTAAGCGTAACTTACTTATTGCTTTTAAGGATATTTGAATGTTCTTTGACGAGGTATTTAAATAAATACCTGTAAACGACTTCATTTTATACATAATTAGATAGCGCGTATTTCCGTAATACTATATTTTATATTTTTCGCGCGTGCGGGATGCCAAAAAGCAGAGTGCCGCACGATCGACATGACAGATCGATGCTTAGCCGGACGATAACCGGCTCTTGACCGCAAAGCTTCGATGGAAAATAGTTTTTTCTAGTTATTACTGTTTGTATAAAGTTTTAATTCATTAGCTCAATAGACGATTTAATTATAAATATGATACTGTTCATTTGGCGTAAATATTTTTTACGATTTAGAGTGAAAAATAGTGGCCGCTTGACCTTTTTTAAGAAAAATTTGATGCAGGTGTCATTTTATCTATTAATATGTACATTTATTTCAAGATAGATTTTTATAGTAATTTTATTTTAATAATAAACTATTCTAGTTTAAATTTTAGTTAGTCCAACAAGTTTGAGAAACTACAATTTAACAAAACTAACAATTTCTTTAAACTTAAACATCGAAACCGACTTACGTTCGAAATGCTTATTTTGCAAGACAACGTCTTTAACACCCTTCGCGGCCGAAGCGGAAGTTCCAGTTTTCTTTGGCAACAACACTGCCTGAATATTCGGCAGAACTCCCCCCCGCCTTAGTGACGGTAACTCCCGCCAACGGCTTGTTGTAAGCGACTAAGAATGATTCTGATCTTCTTGGTGTCTCGGGGGGGGCGTTACCGGCCAACTCTACAACTTCGGTGGCCAAATAAACAGGTGCCGCCGCCCCGATTTGCTCGGCGCAGTTGCTTTTGCGTAAAAGCCGGCGAATTCTTCCCGCCGGGAATCGTAAGCCGGCCCCGATTCGAACGAGACTTAGCCTCTCTTTTATCTTCAGCACCTTCACCACAATTAGAAATTTTTGAAACTATTCGCTACAAACGGAAAAAGGGTAAATGAATAAATTCCTCGTCGGTGCACATTTTTGATAGAAAAACGGCGGGATCGGAAAAACTCTTACAGGTCAATAGTATGAAATGCCCGGGCAATAATAACACAATAAGTTGTTAATGATAAATAATTCCTATGCATTTATCGTTTAGAAAATATTGCATTGTGGACATTGTGTGCTTTTTAAATTAATTTAAATGATTATATCTACATAAATTTTGAAATGATTTACTTTTCAAAATATTAGAAAATAGTGAAAATAAATTTAAAGACAAATATTGTCTTATAATATTTAAATATTGTAAGGGCCGGTTTTGCCAATTATCAGATAAACGTTAATACATAAATATGTATTTCGCAACTTGCCAGTACCTAATCAAGCTGCAATAAGAATGAGATAAGTGAAGGTTGTAATCAAATACCATTTCTAAATATTATCCGTGTCGTTCTCGAGTGAAAATAAATTTAGATGAGTAGAAGATGCTTAATGTCGTTTATAAATTCCATCTATAATTTTGCTGAGCAATACTTAGGCAATTTTTAAGTGAACATTTGTTATAATTCGATTGAGATAGTAACATAATTGTCTTTCATCAAGTGTCTTTTAACAATTACAATTAATATATTCGGAAAGCTCAAAAATTATACATTTTTTACTATTGTAATTTTTATATTATACTCTCGATAAATATACATTTAATTATGTAATGTACAGTTTTATTTAATATTAACAATAATTACAATGTTCGAAGTGAAACGGGTGCGTATTTAAATGTCTAACTCTATGTGTATATTTTAACCAATAAGTGTAATATAATATCATACTACATGACGATATCATACCAGATAATTTATAATTTGTAAAATGATAATATAAAGATAAGATTTGAAAAATCACTTTAGTTAAATATAGGTTAAATTGTGTCTTATTGGTCGCATTCAGGGAATGGTAGCGCTTTATTGAAGCGATGCTCTGAATGGTGTCTGCTTTACTCGCAGTGCTGCAGCGCTTTAGTAAAGCATTAAAGCATATAAATATTCCGCTTTAACGCTTTATAACTAAATAAAGCAACGACGCATCCGTGCGTTCTAACCTAACAAATTATGTTGCTTTGTTGAGTCTGTTTTGCCAGTCTTTAAAAGGCAAAAATTGTCTGCATATTCCGGCAATAGTTCTAGCAGTAGTATTATCCACCCAACATGCAAGACTTGCCGACTTTGGTTAACCCCCGGTACATCCCAAACATCAAATCTTACAATATCTAATGAAAGACAGATCGAACAAGAGCAGAATTCAGAAAAACAAAGATCAACAAAACGAGCAAGTTCAAGGAACAATTTGTTTCGCTATAGACAAGATCGAATAAAATTGGAAAAAGAAAGAATTAAGGCAATCATTACATTAACCGAATCAGTAGATACCAGTAACAATCTATTAAAAGAAATGGTAGAAATCCAGAAACGGCGGAATGGAATGTTGGAGAGGTTCTCAATGTTGGAATGTTTGCAATATGCGTTTATAAAATACTAATTTAAAATAAAATTGTATTTCATACTAAATTGTTCATAATCACATCCCTTTTTCTTCCTCCAAAGACATGTCGCCTTCTTTCGTGTACGTTAATATGAGCCATTTCTTCTTCTTCAGCAATATCCACCACTTCAGTATCATCATCTCCGTCCCGACTTAATACAAAATTGTGTAATACACAACATGAAGTAATTACTCTATTTAATAGTTCCATGTTTTAATCTCCGCCGTTTGCCTTTAAGCAAACCAAATGCTCTTTCAATAATTGCACGTATGCTGCCGAATCTGGTATCGTATGTAATTTGTCTGTTTGTTAAATGACCAGTATTTCTGAATGGAGTTCTTGCAAAAGAGGATAAGCACAATCTCCAATAATATGATACTCAGGTCTAATAAGAGAACTATTTTCATTTATAATGCGTTGATATAATGAACTTCTTCTAAAAACACGTGCATCGTGCATCCTTCCAGGGTGACCCGCGCTTACGTTTATAAATTTCTTATTTGCATCACAAACAGCCTGTAGAATTACTGAATTTGATTGGTGTCTATTATAATAATCCACTGCATTTCCAAAAGGTTGTTTTATAAATATGCGAGCACCATCAATAGCTCCGATTACATTTGGAATGCCTCGAGATCGTTCTTGGAATATCTGAAATAAATAAAAACATATCTGTAAGAGTAATTTCAACATACAGGACAAAATTTTCATATTTAAAATATGATGTGTACATAAAATACAAATATTTTCTTACCGTTGCATTTTCTTGGCATTGTTGTCGATTGGGCCATTTAATAAAATCAGGTACCATTAAGCAAATCGCGTTAAGAATGTCAGTAAATATATAATGTCCACTACTTTGGTCTATTCCAAAACGATCACTACATGCCAAAAATGTTTCTGGTTTAGCTAACATCCAAATTGTAAATAAAACTTTTTTTTCTAATTTTATTTGAGGTTCTCTTCTTGGCGGAAGAATATTGCCGATGGTATTAATCAGAATCTACAATAAGTTATATTAAACTGATTGGAGCCAATATTAATAAAATGTTTATACCTCTAAAAGACTCCTCGCCATTCTAAAATGATTTTTGAATTCGTCCAGAGTATACAAAGGAATAGTTTGCTCGACATAATCTTCGTTTCTTACGGGCTCTCTACGATGAATTACCGATAGGTCAATTGGTAGTGCTAAAGTTTCCACTGCACGAACAAGAAGATGATTGTTTTGAACAACATCGCGCAAAACTACATTTAAATCATCATCCGCAACAATAAATTCAATCTAATTATTCATTTCTTTTTACAAAATTAAGTTATATAAATATTGTAGATAAACACATGTGTAACTTATTTGTAGGTTACCAAAAACAAACAAAATTGCCAACCTAAGAATTAAAAGCCGAAAAATAACTAGTACTAAAAATGTTTATTCAGGGAGTCTATTCTAATTCATTTCGACTGATTTTAGTCGAAATTTGATGACGTCAAAGCGACTCGACAGCAGGCGAGCGATTCTAAAGATTTCGACTAATAGCGGAAACAGCAACATGTCGGAATGTTAGGTTGGTATTATAAAAGAACTGACGTTGGCGATAATGTTATATATGGTTTCATAACTAAACGGGAGCGGCAAGTTTAATATAAGACCTTAAAATATTTGCGGATAATTTAGATAGATAAAATCGGAATATGAACGACATTTAATGACGGCACTCGTTCTACCATTTGTAAAGTATTGCATACGTGTAAGTTATAAAACCTATGTTATTCCCGTAGGTGTTACGTTACCGTGCTTCGCTACATCTTGTTTTGTGTTGTAGTTTAGTTCTTGATTTTTCCACTTTGGTTTCAGTTTATTATTACTCTATATTGTTAGTACTTCATTGTATTATTTATTACTCTTTATTCGTTTATTGTTAGTAAGTTCTTCCTCGTGTAAATATATCTGTGTTTATTATTGATACTTACTATATACCTACAATTAGTAACTAAAACGACTAAAATACACTAACGGAAACTTAAACAGAATCTCAAGACGACGATACCTAAAATCAAGAAGACTAAATAAAATGAAGAAGATTAATAATAAACTAAAGAAGACTGATAATAAGGCCATAATAATAACTATTCTACGTTAGACACAGAGGTTAACGTATCTCTCAAATAATCTGATGTAACTTAACTTCTATTTCACCAACAAACTGTCGAAATTATGATTTCAACACGATTTCAAAATCGAAATTAATTTCAACAAGTCGCAATTTAATGACGTCGAACACTGATTTGGTTACTACCAATAGATGGCTTCGTAGTTATTTTTAACAAGTCGCAATTATTTCGAGTCGAAATTTGAAATTAATTTCAACAAGTCGCAATGTAATGACGTCAGATCACTGTTTCCGCCACTACCGATAGATGGCTACGTGAATAATTTCAACAAGTCGAAATTATTTCGAGTCGAAATCTGAATTAGAATAGACCCCCAGGGGGTCTATTCTAATTCATTTCGACTGATTTTGGTCGAAATTTGATGACGTCAAAGCGACTTGACAGCAGGCGAGCGATTCTAAAGATTTCGACTAAAAGCGGAACAGCAACATGTCGGAACGTTAGGTTGGTATTATAAAAGAACTGACGTTGGCGATAATGTTTTATATGGTTTTCATAACTAAACGGGAGCGGCAAATTTAATATAAATCCTTAAAATATTTGCGGATAATTTAGATAGATAAAATCGGAATATGAACGACATTTAATGACGGCACTCATTCTACCATTTGTAAAGTATCGCATACGTGTAAGTTATAAAACCTATGTTATTCCCGTAGGTGTTACCGTGCTTCGCTACATTTTGCTTTGTGTTGTAGTTTAGTTCTTGATTTTTCCACTCAGGTTTCAGTTTATTATTACTTTATATTGTTAGTACTTCATTGTATTATTTATTACTCTTTATTCGTTTATTCGTTTATTAGTAAGTTCTTCCTCGTGTAAATATGTCTGTGTTTATTATTGATACTTACTATGGCCTATCCAAACCTATATGCAATTTACGTCATCAATAAAAAGTTACTAGATTGTTTATTTGAAATTCGGTTTAAAGTTTGTAAAGTGACATATTCTATAGACGGTTTACTTGCACACGTATTAGATGGCATAAAGAAAGACTACAATTTATTAGAACTGTCAAAATACGAGGTACGAAGTGACAGCACTGTGTGAAACATCATCATCTATGTTCTGTCCAAAGCTATTTGAGGTTCACGTCATCAATCAAAAGTTACTAGATGCTGACGTCAGGCACAGTGGTGTCAGATTATTTCAACGCTATCTTAGTAAACAAAAGATATAACCTCGAATTTTCACATTCGTAAACAATGTTAAAGTTTCGATACAAATTATTAGGCAATGCGTTACTACAAATTGTAGCTGTTGCTGGGTTAACTGTAGTTTGATTTTAATTAAGTTCATAGTGTGGATTTCCCGATATGTTACTTGCACACGTTGCTTACATGCCAAAGAAAGATTAATACAATTCATTAGAACAAGGTACGTAGGTCCTAATCATTGTAAAACGTTATATAATAATCGAATTGATGTTTAGATAGACGAGTTACTTTCTGGGGGTCGTCTTATATTCATGCAATTATAGTGGAACCTCAATCGTCACCTTTGATAAAGCAGAACATGTAAATATCAATATTATTGATAATAATTGACATTTTTATGACTAACTCTAATGTCTGCTTCTCCTACCGACATACACTGCAATGCATTTTGTTTTAGGGCGAACATATGTAGAGATTAAAGCCACTGGGTCTTCACCTGTTAAAAATTGAAATCTTGCAACACATAGAAAGTTCGTGAACGTATAGTAAATCAATGTTACCACAAAATTAAGACACCTCATTCGGTAGTAATTAACTAGTTGTTACTAATTACTTGATTTGAGAACTAACCGTTTATTATATGCATGTTTTTCTGACGAAGTGGTACCATGCATTTCCAGGATCAATTTGTCCAACATATGTACACAGGAAGCTCACATTTATAGTATAAAAGCAAGAAAAAGCGTGTACCACTGAACGTTGTATAACTAATATAAAGCATTACATCTTTGAATATGCATGCATGGTCTTTTATAATAATTCATGTAATACTAAAACTCCGAGTAACTTGTTTACATGTGTATTAGTGCAAACATATGCATACAGATTATTTGTAAACAGAACTAAACTAATGACAATTAGGAATAGCAGAATGAAGTGTTATTTTTCCATTTTTTATGTGTTTTATTACAAGTACAGTACCAAAATATATCAAAATCAAACCAATGTCATAAATGAAAAGCAACAAATACTACAAACACAACCAATTTGAAAATATACATAGACAGCAGCTTGTAAACTTAAACTACACACACAAAACAATGTACATAACTAGAACCGTTGTAGGTTGCATGTCGAGCAAACCGTTGTGATAAGACGCATTATCCATGACGATCAAGGATGGTTCCTCTAAGGGCTTTAATAGCTGTTCTTCAAACCACTGTAGAAAATTACTAGTATTCATTTCCCCGTGGTAATTGCTAGTTGTTTTGGAATGAAATAGTAATTTTGCCTCAGGTACAAACCCATTTACTGTTCGTGCATGTACTACGATAATATACATACAACATAACTGACACAGAATAATCACTACAGTATGTTTCTAAACTACCTTTTTCATCCTTTCCACCTCTTTAGAGTATTATGTTGCCACGACTTAATCGTTGAACCCATTTTAATGATCCATGTTTCGTTTAAATATACACATATTGTAATGGAATGTCACTAGTTGGATTTGCCTCATATTCTTGTAAAAATCTCACTCGTATCAGCGATATGATGCAATTGAAATAATGTTCTACGATTACAGTCTTTCTTCCACTTAAATGCCAAGTTATTGTTATGTATTTATATTAATAATACAAATATCTTGCTAAAATTATATTGGTTATTATATTTTTCAGTTCTACACACACAAAGGATAACCTTGATCTGCTCCTAGTTGGTATTATAGTTTCCTTCCTATTACAATACGGTACAGTTTTGTAGGATTTTTGCTAAGTTGTTTCGACCTACATCGTAAAAAGTTTTGTCCCTCAATTTTGCCAATAACGAGTCCAACGTTACACTCATCCCTATACACAATAAGGTACGATAACATCACTGTTACAAATCATTACATCAACTTATGTGCGGAATACATCTCATAAAATGATAACACTTCGTAGTCTACATTTGGTAACAGAGTCAATGGTAACTACACTTGTAGCACGTGGCTCGCGTGTAGTAACTGTGGACGCACTACGTACCTTTTGAACTGCATTTAATGGTAGTAATTGACCATCTTCTTGCCGTTCCTTCTCAGAATGGGCTACTAAATTAAATATTTTTTTGGCATATTTCGCGGTGGATTCCCTGCACATACTAAGGCGCAACACGTGCTTTAGGATGGGAGCAAAACATTTGGCAGCGTCGCATTTCTGATATATTTCTCGTACGCATATGCCGCAAAATTGACATACGGACGCGAAGCATGTTATCAACGTGTTAGATAAAGATAACAACATACAGATATGTCGAAGAATGCAGATTACGCAGATATCGGTAGCGGTCGGATAGAGGTCCTTGTATTACCAATTACTTTTTAAAATACGCATCATTTTTACACGGAACTGTTAGGAAATTTCATATTACGGTTTTGGTAGACGATTGATGGCGTGAACCTCAAATAGCTTTGGACGGGCCACACGTACTTAATCGAACTATGTTCTGTCCAAAGCTATTTGAGGTACACGTCATCAATCAAAAGTTACTAGATGCTGACGTCAGGCACAGTGGTGTCAGATTATTTCAACGCTATCTTAGTAAACAAAAGATATAACCTCGAATTTTCACATTCGTGAACAATGTTAAAGTTTCGATACAAATTATTAGGCAATGCGTTACTACAAATTGTAGCTGTTGCTGGGTTAACTGTAGTTTGATTTTAATTAAGTTCATAGTGTGGATTTCCCGACATGTTACTTGCCCACGTTGCTTACATGCCAAAAAAAGATTAATACAATTCATTAGAACAAGGTACGTAGGTCCTAATCATTGTAAAACGTTATATAATAATCGAATTGATGTTTAGATAGACGAGTTACTTTCTGGGGGTTGTCTTATATTCATGCAATTATAGTGGAACCTCAATCGTCACCTTTGATAAAGCAGAACATGTAAATATCAATATTATTGATAATAAATGACACTTTTATGACTAATTCTAATGTCTGCTTCTCCTACCGACATACACTGCAATGCATTTTGTTTCAGGGCGAACATATGTAGAGGTTAAAGCCACTGGGTCTTCACCTGTTAAAAATTGAAATCTTGCAACACATAGAAAGTTCGTGAACGTATAGTAAATCAATGTTACCACAAAATTAAGACACCTCATTCGGTAGTAATTAACTAGTTGTTACTAATTACTTGATTTGAGAACTAACCGTTTATTATATGCATGTTTTTCTGACGAAGTGGTACCATGCATTTCCAGGATCAATTTGTCCAACATATGTACACAGGAAGCTCACATTTATAGTATAAAAGCAAGAAAAAGCGTGTACCACTGAACGTTGTATAACTAATATAAAGCATTACATCTTTGAATATGCATGCATGGTCTTTTATAATAATTCATGTAATACTAAAACTCCGAGTAACTTGTTTACATGTGTATTAGTGCAAACATATGCATACAGATTATTTGTAAACAGAACTAAACTAATGACAATTAGGAATAGCAGAATGAAGTGTTATTTTTCCATTTTTTATGTGTTTTATTACAAGTACAGTACCAAAATATATCAAAATCAAACCAATGTCATAAATGAAAAGCAACAAATACTACAAACACAACCAATTTGAAAATATACATAGACAGCAGCTTGTAAACTTAAACTACACACACAAAACAATGTACATAACTAGAACCGTTGTAGGTTGCATGTCGAGCAAACCGTTGTGATAAGACGCATTATCCATGACGATCAAGGATGGTTCCTCTAAGGGCTTTAATAGCTGTTCTTCAAACCACTGTAGAGAATTACTAGTATTCATTTCCCCGTGGTAATTGCTAGTTGTTTTGGAATGAAATGGTAATTTTGCCTCAGGTACAAACCCATTTACTGTTCGTGCATGTACTACGATAATATACATACAACATAACTGACACAGAATAATCACTACAGTATGTTTCTAAACTACCTTTTTCATCCTTTCCACCTCTTTACAGTATTATGTTGCCACGACTTAATCGTTGAACCCATGTTAACGATCCATGTTTCGTTTAAATATACACATATTGTAATGGAATGTCACTAGTTGGATTTGCCTCATATTCTTGTCAAAATCTCACTCGTGTCAGCGATATGATGCAATTGAAATAATGTTCTACGATTACAGTCTTTCTTCCACTTAAATGCCAAGTTATTGTTATGTATTTATATTAATAATACAAATATCTTGCTAAAATTATATTGGTTATTATATTTTTTAGTTCTACACACACAAATGATAACCTTGATCTGCTCCTAGTTGGTATTATAGTTTCCTTCCTATTATAATACGGTACAGTTATGTAGGATTTTTGCTAAGTTGCTTCGATCTACATCGTAAAAAGCTTTGTCCCTCAGTTTTGCCAATAACAAGTCCAACGTTACACTCATCCCTATACACAATAAGATACGATAACATCACTTTTACAAGTCATTACATCAACTTACGTGCGTAATACATCTCATAAAATGATAACACTTCGTAGTCTGCATTTGGTAACAGAGTCAATGGTAACTACACTTGTTGTACGTGGCTTGCGTGTAGTAGCTGTGGACGCGCTACATACCTTTTGAACTGCATTTAATGGTAGTAATTGACCACCTTCTTGCCGTTCCTTTTTCAAAATAGCCTACTAAATTAAATATCTTTGACATATTTCGCGGTGGATTCCCTGCACATACTAAGGCGCAACACGTGCTTTAGAATGGGCGTAAAATATTTGGCAGCGTCGCATTTCTGATATATTTCTCGTACGCATATGCCGCAAAAATAGACATACGGACGCGAAGAATGTTATCAACGTGTTAGATAAAGATACCAACATACAGATATGTCGAAGAATGCAGATTACGCAGATATCGGTAGCGGTCGGATAGAGGTCCTTGTATTACCAATTACTTTTTAAATTATCGCATCATTTTTACACGGAACTGTTAGGAAATTTCATATTACGGTTTTGGTAGACGATTGATGGCGTGAACCTCAAATAGCTTTGGACAGGCCGTAGTCTGTTTCGTTATTTTAATAATTTTGCGTTCCGAAATTACCGAAACCGATAACTGTTCGTCTTCCGTTTGAATATTACAATTTCAAATTGGCGGCAATTTGAAACAGGAAAGGTGACGTGCGCACGCGCACTTATTTCATTAATCTTTTTACTAGTGTTTTCGTCGCTAAACTAAAACGAAAATGGTGGGTAAATAAATCTCGAATTATAAACGTCATCGGTTCGTGTAACGTGTAATTGTCACAAAATATAACGACGTCCGTCCGCAATCGACGTAAAAGACGTTTTCATTTTAACTATAATTGTTTATATTGTGTGGGTTGCAATATTTTAAAAACATGGTACGAACACAACGATTATTGTGCTCGATTGTATATTACCGTGCGAAATCAATTTAAAATGGTTATGCGGATTATTTGCAAAGCGAGACATATAAATTAATTTAAGCAAAACGGGTTTGTATAAGTCTAACCTAAGTTTGTGGTTTTTTTCTCTTGCAGACGGAGGGAACGACGGCCACGATTCGTACCCGAAAATTTATGACCAACAGATTATTAGCACGAAAGCAAATGGTCGTCGATGTCATACATCCAGGTCAGCCGTCGGTTAAAAAGACCGAAATTAGAGAAAAGCTAGCCAAAATGTACAAGGTTAGTGGATGCGCGAACGTTAATTCGAAATGATACAAGTTGTGCCGTCTCGCAGGTGACACCCGACGTAGTGTTTGTGTTCGGTTTCAAGACGAACTTCGGAGGAGGCAAATCGACGGGTTTCGCCCTTATATACGACACGTTGGACTTCGCAAAGAAGTTCGAGCCGAGGTACCGGCTGCAGCGCCACGGATTGTACGAAAAGAAACAGCAAACCCGCAAACAGCGGAAAGAACGCAAAAACAGAATGAAGAAAGTGAGAGGCACCAAAAAGGCAAAAGTGGGGGCCGCCACCAAGAAGGTGTGTATTGTCAGTTTAAATAGGCTCGAGGTTGTCGGCGGCTTGGTGGATTTTAGTTAAGTTTCTCGGTGTCTCGATTTTCTATTTCGTTACTGTTTTTCAGAGTGGAAAGAAGTAATTTCTGCAATCTTCGATGTTGCTATATTAGGTATTTTTCAGCGATTCGTTTTTATTTAATAGCAACCGTTTTGATTTATTAATTATTGTTGTGTGCTTCTGCTTTACTCACATTCGCTCTATAGCTTGTTTAATGTAATTTGGAGTGCCGTTTACAGTATCATATGAGGCTTGCTTAGTTTTCGTTTGTTCAGTTCAGATTGTAACGGTAAACATTTTTTTGTTTCAGTAAATATCTACAGCAATCTGCACTTCCGCTTATTTTATTTATTTTACAATCGATGCTAATCACCATCTCTGGAAGTGCATCGTGTGTAATGTCGCATCAATTTAACCCTACAACGGACACGTTCCACATGTTAGATCTAACGTACAGCTGATGTATATTTTTTTTTACTATGGACGTGTTCTATGCAGGGCTAAAAACGAACTTTTGTTAATATAGAAAATAAAAAATTTATCTTCGTTAACTTATTGATTAACCTCAAAGCCTAATCTAGATCTACGGGTGGTGCTTACAAACAACGGTATCTTTCTCTTGCCGTGGTTTTTCCGTTTGAAAATGTTTACGCAAAATACAAACGCGTATTTAAGTGAAACTGTTGGGAATTTGTGATGGTCGACATAAAATTCGGCGAACCGAACATGCCTGAAAATTCTAAATTCGCAGGAAAAAAGTTGGAATTCGTCGAACGTGCCGAATTTTCAAATTGTAATCGATACTAGTCCTATCCGCGAAAAGACAAAATATAATTAAAAATATCGACTCTGTTACTTATAAAAGTGAAATATCAAGCGAAACTTAGGGTGCATCCTAATGATTTAGCTGTGGCGTTATTAGACAGACAATATATCCCTCGACTCCCAAAGATGTGACCCGTCAGACTTACCTGAACGATTTTTAGATTAGGTTTAGTTGTAGTTTAAGTAAGAAACT